>PVKS010006877.1:0-75934 GCA_004027875.1 Aplodontia rufa | reverse complement strand
ATTTATTTTTTCAACTGCCCTTTGTTTCTCTGACAGTTGTGTATGTGGTTCTGGGTTTGAACCTGGGTCCTCGTGCATGCCAGGCAAGTGCTCCAACTACAAAGCCAATGCTCCAGATCCCTAATTCTTAATATAATGAGGAACTATGCTTTCATTTCCTTTATTTTTATGCCATACAATTTATATTACAGTGAGAATATGCATTGTTCACTAGGTCTGTGGTCTAAGGAAAGTGAAAGGGAGATTTGAGAAAATTCAGACAACTTTCCGATGAGTGAGTACATTAGCATCATTCTTTGTTCCCTTTCTCCTTGTCTAAAATGGCAACTTTTATACCAAAAGTTATTTTTTTCTATATATTAACAAGCATCTCATTATTCTGGAATGTCTAGTTATTAGTGAGATTTTTTAATTTTAGTGTTTGGCACTGTACATAGGGAGCCTTTCACTGTTGCCATAGGAAACAGTTGAAGGAAACTGAAAATTAGGATAGGAGTGATTACAAACGTGATTCAAGTTACATTCATTTTGTGTCTGGCTGGAATTTCTGAAGATCAGATGAAACCATTAATATTCTTATAAAAGCATGAAAATTGCAAAATTTCCTGAAGAAATATTACCTATTTTAAAAAGGTACTGCTTAAGGAGTTAGTCATTTTAAAACAACTTAAATCTTTCACTAGCAGAGGTGATAACATATAGATACATCTGTTACCTAAACCCTTTAAATAACTGAAATCATTAATCTGTCAGTTCTCTTTTAAAAATTATGCTAGAATTTGCTGTAGGAAATCTGTGGCAAAATCTCCTTCTTTCCAAGAATTTAAATTGAAATATATGACTATTCATAGCTATCCTAAGTCTCCCCCAGGAAGGATAGTTGAAATGTGCACACTTCCAACCTTTTGAGCCATAGAAATGTGGACTATTTTTTCTGGATCAGGGCTGGAGGACTGATTACTGTGAATTTTATTACAAGACTCTCTAATTACTTTGAAGATTCTCTTGAGGACCAAATGGGTTGCCAGAGAATTTTCTGTCCTTAGTACCTAGCCACAGAATGCCCTCAAAAATTTAATAACAGAAAGCTCATGTCTTGAATATATGTAGATCTATTCAATTTACAAAGCATTTGCATAGCTGATATCTTATGTGAATTTCCATTCGAGCATCCTAGCACATATTTTCCCCATTTTTCAGATAAGGAAATTCTGGCACTGGTAGGTTACCCAATTTTCTAATACTTTTTAATAGCAAAAGTGGGCTTTTAACATATAAATGCTTTTCTCCAAAAATTGATGTACATGTCATCATTATTTGCTGCCTATTTGAAGGGCATTTTGCTTTGTAATATCCTAACCTTCATCTTTCTCCTCTACAGTTTAGTTTGAAATATCTGTCTCCCCATTCATCTTTGTTGCATCTTATAGATTAATTAGATCAATATTTATTTCTTCATGGAAAGATCAGCTAATTTGCTTTCCATTGCATTTGGAAGAGGAATATACAGGTTTTCATTATTTATTTATTTATTTATTTATTTATTTATTTATTTTTGTGGTTCTAAGGCTTTGCACATGCTAGACAAATGCTCTACCAGTGAGCTACATCCCCAGATCTTTAAAGACAACTTTAATTACATAATTAATTTATACTCAGTGCTGAAAATTTGGAAAGAAATAAAAGGTCCAGTGAAAATTCACATAAAACAACAATTAACAATAGTTCTGCCTCCCAGAGATCACCAGTGTTTAAAACTTTGGGATGCCTTCTTCCTAGAATTTTCTGTTCATAGCATAGTTTTGCTCCTAGGATGCTTGTTCTCACTTCTGCCTGAGAGCACAGTTCTACCTACCATATATCAGATTTGTACTTGAGATGAAAAAAATAAATATATTAATCAAGCAAAACTATAACACCTGCTTCATGAAAATGCAAAGGAAACAGACAACACAAGTCATAAATGTTTTTAATTTTTTTGTGTCCATATCACAATTTCTCTCTTTCCCCACTAGCATCGTTAGAGCTTCTTTTAAACTAGTTGTGCTTATGTTGTTCAAAATTCATGTTCTTTTCTTTCAGGTTTTGAAGATCATGATCACATGGATGCATCTAACTGAAGGCTACCTAGGGACATGGTTCTTTAGAGAAAACATCTAAATTGCTAAATTCTTGATGTACAACTCAACAGAGGACATCTTTTGATTTTTGTCTATCAGAACTCTGCTAGATTTTCCCCACCATGGTATCTTTATTAGCTTGAACACCTTCCCTAAAATGGTCCTTCTGTTGATCCTGTCAGTCCTACTTTTGAAAGAAGATGTCCGTGGGAGCGCACAGTCCAGTGAGAGGAGGGTGGTGGCTCACATGCCGGGTGACATCATTATTGGAGCTCTTTTTTCTGTCCACCACCAGCCTACTGTGGACAAAGTTCATGAGAGGAAATGTGGAGCTGTCCGTGAACAGTATGGCATTCAGAGAGTGGAGGCCATGCTGCATACCCTGGAAAGAATCAATTCAGACCCCACACTTTTGCCCAACATCACACTTGGCTGTGAAATAAGAGATTCCTGCTGGCATTCAGCTGTGGCCCTAGAGCAGAGCATTGAGTTTATAAGAGATTCCCTCATTTCTTCAGAAGAGGAAGAGGGCTTGGTACGCTGTGTGGATGGCTCTTCCTCTTCCTTCCGCTCCAAGAAGCCCATAGTTGGGGTCATTGGGCCTGGTTCCAGTTCTGTGGCCATTCAAGTTCAGAACTTGCTCCAGCTTTTCAACATACCTCAGATTGCTTACTCAGCAACTAGCATGGATCTGAGCGACAAGACTCTGTTCAAGTACTTCATGAGGGTTGTGCCTTCAGATGCCCAGCAGGCACGAGCCATGGTGGACATAGTGAAAAGGTACAACTGGACCTATGTGTCAGCGGTGCACACAGAAGGTAAGTTTTCTTTACATGTGTTAAATATGTTTTATGACATACTCAACACCTTCCCAGTTAATGTTTCAGAATTTGGAAAACTAAACTATTTCTAATAATTTTGAATACTGTGAGTGACTTCAATTATCCTAGTTTGATTAAAAAGAACTGAATGGAAAATACCTAGAGACACATATTTGAGTTAATGTAATGGGTTATGTGGTAATAAATTGGCTAAAGATTGGGAAGATTTTAAATTACACATTATACATTTCTACTTATGCTATAACAATGTTAGGTGCTTTAAAGTTTCCTAGATTTTCATTGAAAAGCTCACATATTTAGTATCATAAGGTGGCTTCAACTGCCTATAGTTTCTGATATAGAGAGGTATACGTACATACACACAGGACTGAAGGTAGCTAGTTTCACTCCAGGTTTATTGTTAGAATTAGCAATCAGTTTAGATTTACAGCTTTTTTTTTTTCCGAATGGGTGCATGGTCAAACTGCAATGAAGATAAAAATGAATTAATTTTATCCTTGTATAGAACACATTTGGAAAGAATAATTTTTTTGGTATTTCTTTTTTTATTCAGAAATTTATTTGTTGAACAATCAAACAAGCTTCTAATTAAATAACATAATATATATAAATTCTGAAAATTAGATTTACCACCAAGAACTCTGCTAGATTTTCCCCACCATGGTATCTTTATTAGCTTGAACCCCCCCATCAATCACCTACCCTTATGCCTCCCCCCTTTCCCAAAACATCTCTAGAAATGTCTTAGGTTGTATGGCATTACACCTTATCCGGATTTTAAACATGAAAATAGACCTCCTTTCTCAATGGCCAGGGTCTAGCTCCAGCCTCCACAGATGAGTGAAGACATTCAACCTTTGGTTCTAGAAAGAATAATTTTTAACAATTCAGCATAAGTTTGCTTTGAAATTTATTGCTTCTTTATGTTAAAAGATAGTGAGGAAGGAAAATAATAATATTTATATTTATGTTATATCATTTGTTAATGTACACTATTGCATTATATTTATTAATTATTAATGTCATCTTGCTTGTAACAGTAATTAGTTCTATGTTGCTTATAGTAATTTAAAAATGCTTTGGTGTGTGATTAGTCCTTCACTTAAGGCTGGTTTGGATAGGTTTTATTTGACATATAGGGGTTAACTGACCCATATTGGTGAGATTCACTTGGTATGTTACACTCTTTCTAGGTCAAAAAAGCCATGCATATATATTAAGCATATGTAATCCTGAAGAAGGTACAGGACACTTTTTATAAATACTTAAATTATTGTGAAGATTAATTATTAAGTTTTTAAAAAATCATGTGATTACATTTCAATATGGTTCAAACAACCCAATCCTATAAAATGTAGTGTTAAGTTATTAGAAAATTAGTGAAATGATGTTGGTGACTTTATTTCAGGTTGCGAGACAATAATCAATCAGATACAGCAGAATTTTCATCATCAAGTGGCATACATAATATCAGGAATTTCACTCTATCACTATTCATATTTTGAACTGCATAAATGTACAAAGAAATTCTGTATGGATTGACACCTACCTTTGGAGGTTTTCATATAAATTGATAGTTTACTCAGAGGTTTGATGCTATAGACAGAGTTTGAGTGACGTGTAAGTATTTGAACTACTAAGGCTAGTTTGGATTATTTTGCCTTTGTTGAGAAAAATTCCTGTTTTTATTCTGACCACGTTTTTTGAGAAAAGCAGTTGTAGAGCCTCACTGCTAGGCAAGTGCACTACCACTTAGCTACATATTGGCTCCTACTTTATATATTTTTTTCATAATGCTGAGATTTTTCTTATAAACTATTCTTTTATTTGGTTTTCACACAATCAGTTGATATAGAGGATGCACATATTTTCTACCTCAATTAATAATATAAGCACGTTAAAAGAGTTTAAATAATTCATCCAATATATACCTAAAAATAATTTTAGAGGTACGAGGAGAGGACATAGCTGCAGTCTTCTGGTTCAGTGTGCTGTTATAATTTAACAGAACCCAATGGATCACACCCTGAGGATACACTCATACAGAATAAGTTTGTTAAACACAAATATATGCAAGTCCCTCTAATAGTCCTATGAAGGACAGCCCTGCATTTTATGTATCACAGCCTTAATTGGGCTTGCAATCTGGCAAAGGGTATGGAGCACGCATGAATACTTATGTAACCATAATTCAAAGTGACAGAAAGTTGCAAATACATCTTCAAACAAAATTCATGGAGAAAAATCACCTTCTTCTCTATGGTTATGGGGCTCATTATGGAAATCTTAAAGAAGGAAGCAGAATTTGACAGTTAAGATTTAACAAGAAGAATACCAACACTTGGTTTAAATTCTGAAGAAATGCATTTCAGCAAAGAAATCAGGAACTGTGAGATGGTGGGAACATCCTTCCATCTTTAAAAGAGTAAGTTTGGTCACCATGTAGAAGTCAATCGAGGATTATGCTCCAGGGAAATTTAGAGTCAGCACTATTGGATTTTTCTAATTCAAACTGTTATTTTGACCTTAATGTACAAAGGTAGTAATTGAGTTGTAATTAAACAGTAATAAATTATGGTGCATTCACACAGTGCTTTATTCTGTAGCAATTAAAACCAATGGGTAACTTTATAGGCAATTAAATAGTACTAATCATTTCCAAGATTACTTTAAGTGAAATAGCCAGATGTAACTCTCTGTATATGGTATTTCTTTTTGTTTAAAATAACTTTTTTATAAAAAACATTTGATTAGATAGACATAGAATTGTTCACAGAAAAGACTAAAAGAAGTTTGTCTTTCTGGGAGGAAAAATAAGTAGTTATAGAATATGATAAAATAGGAGAGATTCACTTTTCATCTATAAATTTTACACACATGTGTTCAAAGCTGTGTGTTACGTGAGTTAACTTTTACCTACAATCTTTCAAAGGGCTGTGTTACTTGGATAAATTACCTAATGTAATATATCACTTATAAGAAAATACTGTCTGAGGGCAAAATTAAGACAAAAGATGCCACACCACCAGGATTCAGGAGAGAGAAAAATTTGGAACTGAACATTCAAAAATCAGAATAAACACTCTGATACACATAGTTTTATGTGCTTAAGACATTTATTTTGCTATGATTCGATACAAGTGTGTGATAATGAGGTTATTTCTTAATATAGTGATAATGGTGTCATTTCTTAAATTTATCAATGTGAATGGCACGGTAGGAATTTTCACAAGGTAAAACTCACCTCCAGAGTCTGAAAAATCCTTGAGTCGATCAGACACAGCCCTGTTGGGTCCTGTGGAAGCTCTCCAAGTTTATGCCCGGTTTTCTGTTGCGTGGTTCTTCAGAAAGCATCTGTGAGATCTTATATAAAATGAAAATGTCCATTCTTACTTCAGCCTCTCTCTCTGGTGTGGTTAGGATAATTCTCTGTAGTTTCAGAACAATCAGTTCCTGTACTTTGTACTTTATTCTTATGTTCTTATAATTATTCTCTTTTGCTTTTCCTTTTCGAGAAGTATGAAAATTTCCAGATACTTTCACATGACAATCAGGTTGTATGAAAAGATAGGACACTATTTTCAAAACCATTTTACCCCAGATTGTCATTTTATACTTAAATGTGACAATACCGTGTCACTCAGTCTTCTTGACAGCTACCACAGATATTCCTTTAAGAAAGTGTATGCTAGCACAGAACTCCAGAGAACACTGGGGACCTGGATTTCAACTTTAGTGTTATTCCCTTATACTTGCATTTTCTGTGATTTATGAATTTTGTAGTCTGAGGAAATGACTATTTATTGTTGCTTGTTGAATGATGCAGAAATTATGCTTAGAACTCCCAGGCAAAGATATTCATGTTATAAAACAAAAGAAGGAAAGAAAAAGAATTATTGTTTCACGACAGACCAAATTAGTCTTTAACCTTGTAGACAAAAGGGAGATACAGTGACTCAGAAGAAAAATTTCACTCTTTTTAAAGGAGTCACACCGTCGGTACGCCTCTCGGCTCCAAGAGAATTTAAAGTGTTCTTTCACTCAGTGCTTTTGACCAATATGTCCATTATGGCACAGGATCATTGATGTTTGCCTGTGCAGATTGACTGCATTGGTGACTTGCATTAATGGGCCCTTAAATCCACATCCTTTGCTTTGTAGCTGAACAGTTCTTTTCCTCATTTATGCAGCACTGGTCTTATCATTCACTCCTTTGGTCAACAGAATTTGGTTAATGTGGGAACTTCCTTGCTAGTCTGTCTTGGAACCCTGTGAAACATGAATGTACCCGGGTTTTCCAGATAAAATCTTTATAGACCTGTTGACATCATCCATGTGAGAGCATTCAATAAAGATCAGCACAGTTGCTTTACAGACCCACAGTGGATTGCAATCACAGAAGGGATCCCAGATGAAGCTATAAATATTACCCAGCTGAGCACAAATCCAGTTGTGGACTCGGCCATTAGAGAAGATGATATTATGGCTTTTGAAATCAAATGGATGGAGATGGAAAGAATTATGCTAAGTGAAGTATCCCAATCTCAGAGACTCAAGGGCCGAATAGGTTCTCTCATCTGTGGAAGCTAGACTACATGGGGAAGCAGTATGATAGACGGTTAAGCTAATAATAACCTCAAATTGTATGATTCTCAACGCAGCAGAGGGATGATTGCCTAGGATACCTGGTGGTTTAGGGTCAGGGACTGGGTGGAGGGAGGGCTTAGGAAGAACACCTAGGAGACTGGAGGGTGGGAACATGGGGGATTTATCTCAGAAGGAGATCTCTGATCTCCATGAGATACCCATTTAACTCAGGGGATCTTCTGGGGGAAACAGCAACATGGAGAACCCAAGCTGGGCATCCATGACATGGCATTAACCTTGGATAACTAAGTATATATACATTTGTTCTTGAATGTTTGATAATGTTTCCCCCCTCAATTGTAACTCCGTATTCATCTAATAAATTAAAAAAAAATTGAAGCTGGAAAGCAAAAAAGCAAAATAAATAAATAAATAATAAATGCTTCCAGGATGGAGCTCAAAAGAAGTATACTTACACCAGTGATAGTAGATTGTAACTCCTGTCCACACAAGTGGGTGCTATTGCCATGCTTACTTCAACATCCAAATAAAATAAATTTGTTAACATATGTCAATGTTATTGAGATGCAAATATGAAATAAAACAGAATTGATACTGTAGGCAAAAAAGGCTTTATTACTTGAGAAATGCTTCAACCCCTTATTATTATTATTTTTTAAAGAGAGAGGGACAATAAGAGAAAGAAAAGAGAGAATCAATTTCATTTAGTTTTTCGTGTGGTTTTCATTGCCTCGACACTTTGTTGCACACATGGGGCTGGGGTTCAAACCCGTAACCTTATTCATGCTTGGCAAGCACCATACCGCCAAGCCATGGCTCCAGCTCCTTCAACCCTTATTAATGGGATCTAGTGAAGTATTGCTGTACACGCACAAAGCAATTAAAACACTCCTAATCTTGTGATTGGATATTTGGTTGTTCCTTGAAATCTAAATAGTATAATCACTTGCATGCATTCCATTATTATATTCTTCCCTTGGATTTATCCCAATTTCACTGAGAAAAATAAGCATTGGGCTCAGTTTAGTATTCAAAACCAAATATACTGTACTCTATTCATGATTTACAGGATTTTTACACTTCATAATTTTTGCTGACTTTAGTTGAAACTCTTGAATATCCCCAGGGCCTATTGGAGTGTCTATCATGTAATAAGTGCTCAAAGATGAATTGCTAAATGGATGAATTTCTCTTAGAATAGTACCTAACTCATTATTTATGAATATATAGTATATGGATAAATAGCAAGCACTTGTATTTTTTCACAGTTTTGCTTTGTCATAAAAATGAGGTGCCAAAATGCTTCCCTTGACTAATTGTAAAATGCTGTTCACACTTCACTCCCTTTTCTGTTTTCACTGGATCTTGAAATTCTTATTTTTATTTAATGGTAAAAAAAAAGCTGCTTTTTTTCTAGAAAAATGTGTTAATGATGCTCTGAGGGGGAATACACTAATAAATTGGATTGGTAACATAACATCATTAAAAATATTGTCTCTCCAGGTCAGCCTACAGATTGCAATATCCCACTTGGTTCTGATTATATGATTTCTCACCAACTATTTGCTTAAACATATGATAACAATCAACCTTTGGTTGAAAGATATTCACTAAGCTTATAGTCCATATGCTAAAATTCAGCTTTTAAAATGTGTTTTTGTTAGCACATATTAATTGCACATAATAATGGGGTTCAGGGCAATATTTCTGTATATACATAAAGCATATACTGATCAAATGTAAGCACCCTTTCTCCACCCTGAGCACCCACATCCTTCCCAAACTCTAGGGATTGTATTACAATTTCAGATCAGCCTTTTTAACATTTCTGCATATGAGAGAACACACAGTATTTGTCTTTACGTGTCTGACTTGTTTTACTTAATATAATGACCTCTGGTTCCATTCATTCTGCTGTGACAGAATTTCATTCTTCTTTATGGCTGAATAATATTTTACCATATCTATATACCGCATTTTTTAATTCATTCTTCTGTTGATTAGCACTTAGGTCTATTCCTTTTTTTAGCTACTGTGAATACTACCACAGTACCCATCTCACCTTCTCTACTAATATTGACTCTATAAACAGTGATTAAGTTTGGATAGATGAGCAACATCACTATGTCACCTGTAAGTACTTTATAACAGGATTTTGTTTTGTTTCTCCAGGGTTTGAGAAGTTGAGATAAATTTAGGATAATGATGGTAATAATGCACATATATAAACTACAGTTTGTTTTGCAGCATGTTAACAATGGAAGGGTATTAGGCAAGCATTTACTCTACCTTCTTTTTGTTTTTCAGTTGAAGAAACAGAAAGGTCAGATAACGTGGCCTTATTTTTGACATAATTAGTTATGGAGGCTGGAACTCAGGATCTGGATCCAGAACAGTTTCCATTTCCTTGTTTGGGCTGTTATTCAAGATCTTTCTTCACCATTGTATCACCTTTCATCACGTTGTTTCATATTTTTCTTTTTCTCTAAATGCCACCAGTTTTTTTTTTAATCAGTCTTCTAAAAGTTTTAATGATCATTTGAGTTTGTAGCAGGGACCACAAATGAAATAATTCATGTAAAAATCAGCTTAGAGAAACAGCATGACCCCTTTGCTCTTGATCTGTAATTTGGATAAAGTGCTCCTTTGCCTGGATCATATCAAAGGTTTGCAGAAACCTTGAAAGATTTTCCTTTGCCTCCACCAAATTCTAAAAACGTTAGCTCCCCAGATACTTTTTGAAATTATGGATTGTTTATGTAGTTATCTTGGTTATAACTGACATAACAGTCTATATAAATCAAAAGTTGCAGATACTTTTAGGGGAATTCTTCACTAAATGAGATTATAAGTCCAGCATCTGATAAATACAATGGCAACTCTAATAACAGAAGAGAAAGCTTCTGTATTCATACATTGATTGTCACACACCACATTGCTGACAATGAGAGAAACACAGGGAGTGCTAGTGGAGGGCTCAGGGTCCTTGCTCTCATCATTGCTTCTCCAGAGAATAGCCCATGCATTTCCCAGGCAATAGCCTCAAAGGAGTTACTGTTGTCTCTCTGGGAGAAAGCATTGAATTCACAGCCATACCTCGCTGTAGCCTGCAGCATCTTCTCTGCTTTCAGACTCCTTTATGTTGTATAACATCTGGCTTGGATTCTGACTCACATATGAAGTATTTATGTCTGAAACAAGATCCCTGCTTTCTCTTTCTCAAGCACCATTGCTTTCCAACCACTGTTGAAAATACCAGAAATTCCCCCCAAATATTCCATGTCCCAGAAAACTAAGTTAGAGATACCTTTGTTTTTAGAGGATGTCATTGCAGTGCTTCTCCAAGACATACAAATAAATTCCTTGGGTGATATGCAGATATTTCTACAGTCCCAATTAATTGACACTTCCTTAAACACAAAGGTCATCTTTGAGTGTCTGTATCTGTTAGTTGTTTGGTAGTTGCCCATTTCTGGATGTGACCTGCACATGTGGATGTTGTTCCTTGGTATCGATTATTCCAGATCTCATAGAGGTAACATTGTCATTTGAGCTTTTTAGTTTGAAGATTCAGAAACTTCAGTCATTCTGCTTACTAAAGAGAAATCTTACGTCTCAGTTTCTCAGTTATAATAATCTTATTAACTTCAGGGTTATAATGCTCATAAACAGAGGTTGATTCTGGGTAAGGAAAGGCATGATGTGAAGGGTTTATGTTCCAACATATTTTTAGAAAGCTGAGATACAGAACAAAAATTACAGTAAACATGATGTAAAATGCACAAAGAAAACACATAAGTAAAAGCAAAGTTAGGGATCCCTGAAAATCTAGAGGGCACATCTTGTGAAGCATTTTCTTTCCTCTTCCTTCCTTCCTCCCTCCATCTTTTAGTTCCTTCCTCCCTCCCTTCCTTCCTTCCCACTCCTTCCCTCTCTCCCTCCCTCCTTCCTTCCTTCTTTCCCCTCCCTTTTCTCCCCAAATTCCTCCCTCCCTCCTTCCCTTCTCTCCTTTTATCCATCTACTCCTCAATTTCTCTCTCCACTTTCCTCTTTCCTTCTCTCCCTCTATCTTACTGTGAATCGATCCCAATGGCAGGCACTTAATCACTGCACCATATCCTCAGTCCATTTTTATATTTTATTTGAGACCAGGTCTTGCTAAGTTGCTTAGTGAATCCCTAAGTTGCTGAGGCTGACTTTGAAATTTCAATCCTCCTTCCTCAGCCTCCTGAGCCACTGGAATTATAGGCGTGTGCTGCAGGGCCAGCTTTCTTTTTCTTATTTACAGTTTTTTTCTCATCTCTTTTTATCAATGGATCTTAAAAAAATTAGACTGGTCACATAAATCTGGTCAAAAATATAATCTTTTCGCTATTTCATTAATTTGAGAGTAGACGCATGAAAGATGAAGAAAATATCATTAATACCTATATTATTACTACTTCTGGTCAGGAAAAAATAAAATTGTAATATCTAGTTGTTCTAAAAGAAAGATAGCTGACCAGAACTAGTGTGTGTAGGTATATATACAGTCTATATTTATTTTATTTATTTATTTTTCTGTGTGCTGCAGATAGAACTCAGTGCCTCACACATGCTCATTTTACCACTGACCTATGAGCCCAGCCCCAGAACTCGAGTTTTCTTTAAAATATTTTATTGGTGCTTTTTAGTTATATATGACAATAGGAATCATTTTGACATAATTATAGAAGCATGGGATATAATTTGTTCTAATTCAGTCCCCAGTATGTCCCATACCCCTTCCCTCTTCCTTCCTCCTGTTTCCTTTCCTGTACTCTACTGATCTTTTCTGCTATTTGTTTATCATTTGTTTTTATTTTAATTAGTGTCTTGTGGATGTGCATGATGGTGAGATTCACTGTGGTATATTCACATATGTATGTAGGAAAGTTAGGTCACATTCATTCCACTGTTTTCCCCTAACTCATCCTTCCTTCCTTTCCTTCTTCCCTGTTGTGTACTCTATGATCTTTTCTATCCCCTTCCCTTATTTTGGATTAGCTTCCACATATCAGAGAAAACATTCTGCCTTTGACTTTTGGGGATTGGCTAATTTCACTGAGCATGATAGCCTCCAAGAACTAGAAGTTTTTACCATGTGATTCTGAACAAATCACTTCATCCCTAACCTCCATTTGTCCTACGAAGAAGGGGGTGAAAAGGCTGTTCTCATGGGTCCCTCCCAAGACTAATATTCTGTGATTTGCTTTGCTCAAATGTCTGTAGATGGGCTGGATTCAAAGTTTTGCATGACACTTACAATAAATGAAACCAATGACATATTCTAAGAGTGGCCAGGATGGTTATAAAACTTGAACTATGTCTTCAGAGAATGAAATTTGCAGAGAGACGACAGGGCACTGTAGAGCCCAGACTGCACCTTTGGATGTTTGGTATATTGAGGTCTTTGTAAAGTTTAGGTGGAGAGGACCAAAACTCATTCTACATGGCCAGGAGCATTAAAAATATTTAATATACTGAAATATCACAGTAACAAATTATAGTTCAAAGAACAGAACCATGAACATGAACAGGACCATTCACTAGAAGGAATCATCTCTTTCAGGATACAGTAACTCGGTTGTCTATGATTCCTATGCAAAAGTCTAGAATGGACAATCACTGGGAAGCTACGGAAAAATGAACTTAAACCTCAGTAGGAGAAGGGAGTTGGACTACTTGTTCTTTTTATATATACTTTGTTCTTGATATAGTTATCAATATCATTTGATTGAGATTCTAGTGTTCTTTTAAAATATGACCACATATTAAATATTTTAAAAAATCTATTAGTTCATTCTTTTATTCATTAATTTAGTCTCCCAAAGTAATCATTTTACAGGTTAGAAAATAGATATGAAAAGAGAAAATGGTTTTATATTTCAGCTCGTTACTGGCAAAGTAAGGATTCAGACCTAAGGTTAACCTTTTTGAAGCAAATTTAAATCTCCTTACTTTATGTTGGAGGATTTGTAGCTTCAAGGAGAAGTGAAATCCACATCTCTAAATTCTTTTTCCTTTCCTAGGAAACAAAAGTTACAATTGATTTTCCCACTCTTTTGAGCATTTATGTTGGTCTGTTTTATCCAGCTTCCAAGGCAGCACCTTTTCTTGTTCCCAGAGAATGGATTAATTACAGTAAAAAAAAAAACAAAAAAAAAAAACCCAAAAACAAAAAACAAAAAAACAATTAAGGAGGAGGCAGTGTGGCAATGAGTTGATCTCACAGAAGTCCTTTCCGTCTGGTGATGAGTATAGACTGTACCCCATTCTTTCTCTTCACATCTGCACAGTGGGCTCCACACTTTGTCTTTCAGGTGCCAATTATAGGAAGAGGCAATATGGTACCCATTCTTTTTGAAAGCAGAGAGCATATTGTTAAATGATGCAGCCTTATGCATAAAATACTATTCTTTGGAATTCATCGGGGTGAGGAGTTAGGAAATCTTGTTTTGGCACATTGAATTGCACCAAAATTGCTGAATAAAGGAGACATTTCCCCCTCTCAATGTCTTTTGAGGATGTAAATCTCAGGACAACAACAACAAAAATGGTAAGATATACTGAGATAAGATGATGAGACAGCACTTTTCAAAATAAAAGCAATCCCATGAAATGGTAAACTGTGGTGGAATTGTGACCTTAAATTCACAAAGCTTGTTGCAAAGCCATCTTTGGAATTTAAGTTTCTTGATCCTTCGAAATTATTTCCTTTAAAGTAGTAGCATAAACACAGAAAGGTTTGAGTGCAAATCCTGATTAATATTCTTGTTAGTTCAGAGACTTCAGTCAAGTCACTTAATTTCATTTCTTCACCATGAAATTGACATAATACCATCCTGTACAATTATTATAGAAGCTAAATATAAAGCACTTAACATCAAGCTTGGCACATAAAAATTATTCAATAAGTACCTTCTACATTTCCCTGCCAAGAGCTTGCCTTGTCTTCTATTGGCGATGGAGAAAAATGCCCATAAATGATATTTCAATTTGGTTTTGCCTAGATAAAATTGCCTACCAAATGGGATAGAGAATTGATAAGTAAGGAGATCAATACATATAGTTAGTTTTAGATTTTTATCAATTTCCTTTTGAAAGTAAGACTTGCAATCATACAATAAAGCATAGAATAGCTAGTAATTTGGCAAGTGGATGGCTATACCCTGTACTCCCTCCTCCAACTGTTGATATTTCCTTAGAGCCTTCAAAGTATAGGACATTGAGCTAAGCCTGGACAATCCCAGAGCCAGACTGTTAGCATGGTTATCCTTGCTGTGTGTATTTAGGGGATGAATATGGAATTAGGGGTGATTCATGATAGAAGGTTAATGCTATATTTTAAACACTTCTGAATTATTTGTACTCTTTCAATAAGCCTGAACAACTCTAGTGGAAAAAATAAACTTAAGCAATAGATACAAAATTTCTGTTTGAATTTCAAATTAGAGATACTCAGGGACATTTAGTAGTTTGTAATTGGAAGCTTTGTTACAGGAGCTAAGGAATAGCATGTTGAGGCATGCCATAGGCCTGAGTATAAAACCAAATGAAATAATATGTGCCCTAGGAAAAAAAGAAATACATTATACTAAATAGCTACATTAATGTAAAAGCTAAATTGACACTATCTTGTAAACTGTTTACAGCTCTAATAAAAATGGCAATAATAACTATTTCAAAGTGTTTATTGTGTTCTCAGAAATTATAAAAGCTTTTTGTAATCTGTGAAGTGATATCAAGGTATAGATTTTGGTGACATTATTAATGTATTACTGACATCATCTTACAGCCCAAAACATATAGATACAGTGAAAAATACATATTTTTCCTTTCCTCAAGGGCTCTAAAAACAAAAGTATTTGTATCTTTGACAATTTTTTTTCCTACAAGCTTTCTTCACTCTTGTTTGGTTATATAACCTCTTTACATGTGTCATATATCTTTATTTTACCACATTTGGGAGTTTTGAACTACCTAGTGGGACTACAGAAACTTGTTTTTTAGGAAAATATGCATACTGAAGTGTCATGTTAGCTTAATTTCAGATTCTTGGGACTCAAAACACTTAACCACAAATGGATTTGGTAATTAATATGTTATTAATGAAGTAATTTGAGAAAAGACAAAGACAACATCAAGACACTGGAAAAACAAACACATTATCTGTCTATCTTTCTTGTAATCAAACAATTATTTTCAATTCTCAAACTATTATAACCATCCCTATCATATGAACATAATTGTTTCTAATTTTTTGCTCAAAGGAAATAAATACTGAAAAATCAAGCTTTTGACTTGTATTTACAAGCAATTGATAAAATTAAACCTTCTCATACTTAATGAAATGCAAAAAAAGTGTTTGAGAATTTGATAGTACTTTCGATTTGCCAATTTTTGAAATTATGGTAACAGTTGAAAGATGATAATCATGCTATTGACAGTTTGGGAGAAAACATATATTATATGAAAGTACATTAAATAGAAATGAACATTCATGTGATACTACAATAAGTAAATTAATGTATTCATTGAGTTATAAATACTCCATGCTTGACTCTGGTAGACACCATGCTAAATGTGAGATGGAAGTGCTGGCTGACATTTGATTCATCTCGGAGGTGTACCCTGCCCTGGGTTCAGATTAGTATCTAATTCACTCTCAAAGGAAGAACATGGTAACATGTAAGCAGAAACCAATAAAGATAGCTGTGTGGCAATGGCTAGTTGTATTAGATAACTAGATGCGAGAAGAGACTTTTTTAAGTATAATTTGGAAAATTATGCAATTTAAAGATGTTTTATTAAAAATATATATGAAAAGAATCTCCACTACTGTACCTTGTCAAAGAGTAGAAGTGGAATGTGTGGTCCTGGAAGTAAGAGATTACACAATTGAATAAAGAATAAAATATGCATCAATATCTTTATTTAAAATTTAAGAAAATCAATGTGTTATATTTCATTTAATGCAATGTCATTTCATATCATTTAGTGATTTAATTCTGGGATTGAAGAAGACATATAGAACACCTTGCATGGTCTAGAGATTCTCTTTTGTTTTTGCTACTGAATGTTCCTGATCTAGTGGAAAGATGATAACTACTGCTCTATTTAAGATAGAAGTCTGAGTTATATGTCTTTATAAGCATTGTTTTGTAAAATTATTCATGCTCACTAACAAAAGTGGTGAAAAACTTTAAAGAATAAACTATAAAATGAATAATCACAAGTAATTAGTATACTCTGGATTGCTTAACAAAATTGAGAAAATTTAATTTTATGGGTTTTCCAACTCTCTTTATTATCTAAGTGAAACTCTCAGAAAACTTGAATGCTTTTTATCCTTTCAACCACATCAAGTTTTTCTTGAGTGGCATTATAATTACAAATACTCCCTTATCTCTTCCTCTATCTTGAAATCCTTAACCTTCTCCCTCTTAAGTATTTTTTGTAGCCTTAAACTCCAATTTCTTTTAAGCTGCTTTGCATAGTCATTAGAATCCATGATTGTATTGAATTGGTTTCACTTATTTTGAACACACTTTCTTTGAAGGAGGCTGCATTATTTCGTGAATTTAGAGAATTGTAGTTAGGGTGTGTTTGGCAGGAAGCTTCTCCTATAGCCACAAGGCTTGTTTCTTGCCTGTGTTTTACTTTTACTCTATCTGTAGATGGCAAATTACTCTATGCAGTTAGGATGCTTGAGGAGGCCATGCCATTAGTAAAAGGAAGAACAGCCTATGGAAACAAAAAAACAAAAAAGGGCTTTCAAATTTTCATCTATTAAATATTAAAGTGGCCATGAATGGAGTTTGGTAGATTGCCCAGGAGCTCTAATCATAGACAACTGGAACAAATTTTAAGAAAGAATAGAAACTTGGGCTGAAGTGCTTGAACTTAGGTGTGGGACTTATTATTTTAACTATTTAGAAAACCAAAGAATTTGGATTGAAGGTCAATGAAAAGTGAGTTCATCTTGAGATTACTCTTGGGACTCTTATTTATTTTCCACTCAGGATGAACTTTCCAAATACCTTAATTTGCAATATGATGGATGGCTATCTCTACACTCTCTATACTAAGTATTTTTTATTTTTATTAGTGCATTATAGTTTTACATAATGATGGGATTAGTTGTCACATATTCCTAGATGCATACAAATTAGCAATATCATTTTTCAATACCCCCCACGCCCCTCTACCTCCCTCCTCCCATCCCCTGAACCCTTACCTTTCTTCTGGGTCCTATACTGTTCCTAAAAAACCCAAATACAGTGACATAATTGTTATACCTACGAAGAACATTTTTTATGTATATACTAAATTTTTATGACAATTTATTGAATAATCAGTTAATGCACTTTGTAAATCTAAAGTTGCCTGATGTATTAATTGATTAAATATTAAATGAATACTCACTCTGTGCCAAGATCTACTTTAAAATCTTCATGTGGAATACTTAGTAC
The DNA here is from genome assembly GCA_004027875.1 of Aplodontia rufa. NCBI lineage: Eukaryota > Metazoa > Chordata > Mammalia > Rodentia > Aplodontiidae > Aplodontia > Aplodontia rufa. The sequence goes on along the minus strand of PVKS010006877.1, from coordinate 57,871 downwards.
ATTTGTGTGATAATTAGATGCTAATCAAAAACATCACTAATTATGTCTCCACCACTTTGAAAATAATGAGATCTTGATTAGCAGATGTGGTTAGGGGAAGGCCTTGTACTCCTTTGCCCTACTATAGCCCTGTTCTATCAGTAATTAGGAAATGGTGGTAGAGTATCAAAGCTAAAAGTAAAATTCTAATAGTAGGATCCCTGAAGACTAATCTAGAAGAGCAGAGACAGAATTCAAATTGGCTGGGTTCAATTTCTAGTTCCATCACTATTTGTTGTGGATGTGAGGTAAGTTCTCTCAGTCTCATTTCTACATTTCAGAAAAGGCTGCATTCACAATATCTTTGGCTCATAGGGAAGCTCTGTTCATTAACATAGTATGAAATTCAGCACACAATATGGTTCAAAACGTTAGCTGTTCTTGTTTCTAAATATAAAAATAATTTTTAAATATTATTTTACATTTCTAGGAGAAAAAATAATAAAAGAATTTTAAAAGTCTTTACTAATTGTTATTGTTTAAATATTAGATATCCCCCCAAAGTTCATGCATGAGATAATGCAAGAAAGTTTAGAGATGAAATGATCAGGTTATGGAAAACTTAACCTAATCAGTGTATTAGTTAACCTGAATGGATTAACTAGATGGGAATTGTATGCATGCTATGGCTGGAGACGTGGGTCCCTGGGGTGTGCCACTGGTGTGCGCCACTGGGGTTTATATTTTATCCCTAGTGAGTAGAGCTCTAGAGCTCTATTTTCTGACAGGCATGTCCTAAGCTGTTTTCCTCTGCCACATCTTTCTACACCTCAGGCCCAGAGAAATGGAGTTAGATGCCTCTGAACTGAAATCTCTGAAACCATGAACACCAAATAAACTTTTCCTCCTCTAAAATTGTTCTTGTCAGATCTTTTGGACACAGCGGTGAAAAAGTTGACTAAAACACTATTTCAACAGAAATAAAACCTTCCATGTTTTGTTATCTTTTTATGCACAATTTTATAAAGCAGCTGTAACATATATTTAAAATTCATTTTCGCTGGCTTGTAGTTTTGTAAAGACTATATTTTCCGGTGCTGGAGAGGTTGCTCAGCGGTTATGGTGCTTGCCCACCATGCCCAAGTACATGAGTTCAAACCCCAGCTCCACATACACAATGAAGTCTCAGAGCAATGAAAGCCACATGAACAACTAAATAAAAATTGTCTCTCTCTTTCTCTCTCACTCACTGTCCCTTTCTCTTAAAAAAAGAGTATATTTTCCCATATTACTCATACTCTTTGTGAATATTATTACCCTTGACCATATTATAATATCCTGTTTTCACATTCATGATTGTTACAGATAATGAGAGTGAAGTGTTTTTGTGGGAAAGGATTTAAAATTTCTTTGATGTCCTTCATAACATTTTCCACAGTTTTGAGTATATAAATGTCAAATAAGAAGATACTGAATTAAATTTCTTTCAAGTTGAATTCAATTGTGACCATATGTCCTAACAGGCACATAACAATGCTGAATAATGTAGAAATGTTTTCTTTTAAAACCCAGAGGTCCATTTTATTTTATACCCTAGACCAGGATGACTCATTCATGGGAGCATGGTCTTCATGGCAGCTCCAGGGTTTATGATCTCCTGCTTGATCCAGAAGTGTGAAAATCCCAAGTTTTGTCATAAATTAATGTTATTGAGTAAGCCAAACTCTTCCTGGCCACCTGTTCAGTAGCCTATTTAGATCTGCAGCATAGTTAGTAATTGCTCCCATGCTTCAAAATAATTTTATGAGTAGCCAGGTCTGCGGTGGAGTGGTTGAGGATTGCTGGACACGGCTAGTAAGCAAACACTGAACGAAAGAGGAGGTGGCAGATGAGAAGTAGGGGTCAGCTTGACCCTGCCTCCAGGAAGAGTGGAACAAAGCCCTGTTCCTTCTGTCTCATGCCCTCATTTGGTCATTCTTCACTTTAGTACCTCCAACTTGTCATATGAGTTCCTAGTAGTATATGGTTTCAACAGTATGTGATATACTTACAGAAAAAAATTAAATGGTGATAAAATCAACCTTGCATATGGCCTCTTTCCCCTGTAGATTTCTCTTTTTCTTAAATTTTACTCAATACACAAGGAAAGTGTGGTTAGTCTGCTATATCCCTCATTCTTCTTCCAACAGGAGCTTAGAATATGAGAAATAATAACAGATTACACTCATTGAATGACTGTCACCGGTTTGTATTTTCATGTATGTGATCCTATTTTATCTTTGTATTGCTTTGGAATGCATGTATTGTCATTTTTAAGAGTACAGGAAAACTCTGTATGGTCATGATATGGTTGAGACAGAATTTCATTTTAGGTGTTTCTAATTCCAAAGACTCCATTACACTATGCTATATTCAGTGCTCCAAATATAGATGCCATAGAAGTATAAAGCACCCACAGGAAAACCTGACCTTCCACTCATAGAGTGGAATTACTGTTTATAGCTCATGTATGATTTTCCACCTTTTCTCTAGAATTCTCCAAAACAATTCATTTTCCTTCTCCATTTCACCTGCCAATATTCTGCTAATGAATATTTTTAACAAAAGTTCAACCCTATGGAACTTTTCTTTTTTCAGCTGAATATAAAAAGAAACAAAAACAATTTATCATGGGCACTTTTGAAAGACAGTGTGATGCATCTTTTGAATACATATCATTTCCAGGTCATTGTCTGGACCTGATTATTTCATATTTTTCCATAATTCCATTGATTCTGCATTCCTTATGTCTATGTTAATCTCTTTCTTATTTTCTCTTTCTTTGAATTATTTTGCATCTGGTCAATCTTTTCCTTTCTCTTTGTCTCATTTGCTGTCCTCAGCAATTTCCACCCCTAAGTTCGTCTCACCTATTGAGCTCACAATTCACCCTCAGCCACCAGTGCCAATCCAGTCAAGCATGATCATCTGCAGAACTTTCCCAGTTAGGGACACAGTAGAGGGTTTCTCTTCAGAGAAGCAAACTATTATTCATAATCTATTTTCTCATATCCCACAACCCTATGCAACCTTGTATCACAATATGTTTGAAGGAAATAATATGTTTAGAGGAAAATAAGGTCTATGCAAGTTAAACAAGACTTTCTAGATTTCATTCCCTCTACTCTTAATTTTCAGTTCCTCCAGTAAACATCTTACAGATTCCTGGCTCAAAAAAGACATCAAGAAGAGTAAAATTAACCTTTCCAGTGGAAACTTTACCTAGTAGTGATATAGAAATCAAATCATTTAATTACTTGTCATTTGAGACATCTATTTGTATAACAGCTGGGTTTTGTTATTTTGTAAGTCTTATATGAGGCAAGACTAGGCAAAGAGTACCATATAATTTGCAGGCAGGTTGTTAGGGACCAATATTAGTTTACAAGGTTTGATCCATAAATTTCGAGCTCGTTGGTCAAGCTATTATATTTGTTCTTTGCAGTTCTACAAACAGCAATTGAAAATACGTCATTAAAATTTGACTAGAGGGCTAGATTGGTGACTCAGTGGCATTGCGCTTGCCTCGCATGTGCAAGGACCCAGGTTAGAGCCCCAGCACCATATACACAACTGTGTCAGAGCAATGAGAACCAGATGAGAAAATAAATAAAATTGATTCTCTTTTCTTTCTCTACCTCTCTCTCCCTCTTAAAAAATTTGAACAAAGTGAAAAATTTTGTCTTTCCAATATTGCTGTCGATATATATTGAAACAGAATAAAACATTTCCTATTTTTTTGATCTTGAGCTCACTATACTAAAAGGTGATGTGATGAGTCATCATACTTGCTGATATTTTGTATTTAATTAGGTCCATGTTGACTGAAAAAAATGAATTCTATTATTTGGGACAATTAAATTACAAGTTAATGAAATGCTGAAATAGTCTGCTTCTTTAATTGTTGTACTATCATATTGATTTATGATATGAAGATCCTGACATAACAATCTGAAATTAAAGACATGCTGTAGATATCTTACTGTTGTAAAGGCCAGTGGAGGACCTATTCAGCTACACCTCTTCTTATTTCTGACATGAAAGCCAAGTTGTTTGAGTCTATATTTGTATAACTTTTCAATAATTTAAAAAATATTAAGAAATTGACGCTAAGGTACAATAGCATCAAGGAACAGATAACACACATGGCTGGAGAAGGACAGGCTCTGATACGTTTAGGGCTGAGTTACAAATGAGTCCATGTCATTTGGGACTAGGGAGATTCTAATTACTCTAGTGACACCCATTCCTAATTTCATAACAATGCCTATTGCTTTGATGTTATAGAGGGTAGGATGAATCAGGGAATAGGAGGAAGAGATCAGAAGAGTACACAGGCCATGTTGTGTAAAATAGAAAGCAAGTGGAAGTGAGAAGAAATGAAAAGGATAACATTTCCTCCAGTCATGTATGGAGCATTCTTCTGCTTTATTCTAATGTATTGCGTCTATCTGTACGGTGAAAACAGACACGCACACACACACACACACACACACACACACCCCTCACATACATTTTGTTCATGCCCCTTAATACAGCAGGAGGTCCAATGGCACAGTTCCTTGAGAATCAAGGAAGCATAAAGATAGGATTAAGGAAGCAGTTAGCCAATTTATTTCCAGTTCAGTGAATTGACAGCAGGAACTTGGGCGTGGGCTGCTTCTGAAGAGAACTGTGCAATTGATGGAATGACCTTCTTGTTAGTGACATTTTCATTTTTCCTCCTTTTTCCACGTTTAGTTTCTGCTTACAATGTTGGGGGAAGCAGAAGATTCAAGAAGAAATTTCAGCAGAATTTTCTTTTTACTAGGTTTCCAAATATGCCCTGAATCTCATTTATTTTAGTGCCTTTTCAGCCTAGATATTTAAATGTGTTCTTTCTCTTAAGTTTCAATGTATTGAGTATCATAGTTTTCAACAAAATTTCATTTATTATAGACTAAGAGGTTGTAGAGTGACAACTATGACATAGAATCTAGATGGTGAGATGAGGTGATTCTGCACAAGCAAATTATCCATCCTTCTTCCTGGATACTATCACAAGTCATTTGACTTGGTAGACAGAATATCGTGGATTTGAGTAACCATTCTACTACCATCAGAAAGCACTTTCCAGCACCAAGACTTGGTTTATTTTTCTTCCAAATGGGATTTCTTGTGATTATGTAGCAGTGATACTAGATAATGAAATGAAATAACTATTGTGAATTCCCTTAGGATAGTAGACAGTGAATAAATGTATTTTAACACAGGATAGTATTTAATGCATGATCTAACAGGAGAGTGGATCAGAAATCCATCAAAAATTGGGTAGGGGGGTACTGGAGCTGGTTGAGGCAGCTTGCAGTTCTGTGTCTAGGCCATGTAAAGCAAATTATATTGAGGTCTTTACGGTGCCTGCCTAATGCTCTTTTTGAGCATTATCGTGGCTGTACTCTCTTGCTTTTATTCCTCTACCCAATAGTGCTAGAGTTCTCTGTCAACCTTCACTAATCTTTCATAATTTCAATTGTCTGTCACTAAATTCTACTAGATTCTGTACTCTTAGTTTGGAACTCTATTATTTTTCCACTTCCCAGAAAGATGAATTAGCTTAAGAATATTTTCTGGACATTGCAATTATCCCCAGGAGTGCAATGTCCAGAATATATACACATCTTATACCCATTTTATATTGTTTTGTTAAAATCTTGTAAGGTTGCTCAAAAATAAAAAAAATAAATAAATAATAAATAAGTAAATAAAAAAAAAAAGAATATTTTCTGCCAATAAGCCTGCTCTGCAATTTCTGTAGCAGTTAACAAGGATGAAATATATTGTTAATGTTGTATATTTGCTTAAAAATGGTTTTTTTGGTGCTATAAATATATGATTGGAGGTCTAAACACCTGAGATTAAATTCTGTGTCTGCCACTCACCATATGGTATGATCTGGAACTTTTACTATACTGCTATAAACTAGGGCCAGGAACGACTATGTCACATGCTCATTTTATGAGTTAAATGAGATCATGTTTATTCAGCAACTTAAAAAGTGGGAAATTAATAATCGTTAATGCTTTACCTTCCCCGCCTTTGCCTTCTGTGAACAATGCATGGCTGCAAGCGTCCTCTGCACTGCCAGAGTTTGCACTGAAGAGATGGGGGCACATCCTAATGTTGCTGTAGCTGTGGTATGTAGAATAGTGCTCTCTGTGCGAGGGAAATTGTAATAAAAAGGTCATATCACTTCTTTCATTTAGTGGGTCCTCTTTCATTACATCATATGAATATTTAAACCCAAAGTCTTGATTCATTTCTGTTTCATGGCAGAAAGAATTTTATAAGGTCCACATTGGAAATGATTATCTCTCTCTGGAAATGGTTAAGAATTTGAGATGAAGGAGTGTGTTTTCAAGGTGCCATTTTGCTGTATACTAAATTTAGACAGTATGGAGTAGTTGAAGAGAGTAAATTTGCAGGAAAAACCTAATGCACTTATCACTAAAGGATGCAGTTTACTTTAAAAGTGATAAGCCATTTTGATAGCATGTACCCTTGATGTGATATGATGTGAAATGCACTTGTTTTTGTCTTCTCCCCCAAATATGTAACTTAGTGAAATCCTGTGAAAAGCAGCATACAAATGCAATTGGAAGAATATTCTGTAAGAATACCTTAGACCACCTCAAAACTCTAGGTAATAAAAAACAAGACAAGAAAATGACAAATTCGCTATGACACCTTGGATGTGATCTCAGAAAAGGAAAACTAGGTAAATAGCTGAGGACATCTGAATAAAGTAAGAGCTTTAGTTAATAATAATGTGTCACTATTAGTTCTTATTTGTGGAAAATGAGTCTTAATGAAATAAAAGTACCAATAGGAGAAACTGGGTGTGAGGTATATAAGACTCTGCACACTCTTCATTTCAACTCTATGAATCTAAAGCTATTCTGAAAGGAAACACTCATTCAAGCATCATTATTCTTATTCATTTTTCCAAATTCAGGCCACCCCTTTAGGAGGCCTTAGCATTCATGTAGTCCCATAACCTTTTGTCCTCCCACCCTGCTCCACTGCCGTGGTTTGGATTGGTCTCTCCCGTCTTGTCCATATCATGCTTGACTGGACTAAACATTACTCAAAGGCAAGAGTTTGGTCTTTTACAACTAACTCCCAGTGTCTCTCACAATGGGGTATATGATAGATATATTCTCAATGAGTAGTAGAGTAATGGCAAAATAATTGCATGAAACTTTATTAGAATAAAAATCTTTTAAATGAATCAACGACTGAAGTGGAAGGGATAATAGGCCCAGCAGATGGGGTCACTTGTGATTGAATTGAGGTGATGTTGGAAAGGAACAGTCACTTTGGGGACTGGCCGTAGCACATTTATGTATCATTGTATCAGTGATAATAAAATTATTTACAAACAATTCATTTATAAGGGACAAGACTTCCATTCTGAGGATTGGAATTGGTAGGTACGCAGATAGTTCTTGGTGTTTAGCACAGGAATTTCATCTACAGATATTGCAGGTGCCTTGAATGTGAGCTTCATTCATTAATTCATTTAATAAATGTGTAATGGAAACACGAATAGCCTGCATGTACTGAACAATGCTATGTGCCATGTATTGTGCCATGTATGGTTGCTACATTGAACTAACCATTGCATGCACAAAACAGCCCCGTGATGAAGCTTATTATTATTCCTATTTTACAGTGAAGAAATCAAGTCAGGGAGGTTAAGTAACATCTTCTAAGGTAACATATGAAGAGTCTAACGTGTGATAGCCACTGATATACAATTTAAAGAGTGGAAGAGAGAAACTGTGTAGAGAAGTAGCAAAAAACAACCATAGAGCTACTGATGGGTGTATTGACTTGAACCTTCACTGAAAATTTAGGTCACTTATCCCCTTTCTTTGTAAGGATGTGAGAAACCTAACCTTCTGTAGATTTTCTTCTCACTCTTTTTCCTCTCTTTCCTTTCTATAATCAAAATTCTATGGTGAGTACTCAACAAATACCAAGCAATAATAGTGTGTAAGACTCAGTGCTTCTGAGTGAAAGCATTGTTCTAAAGAGCTTAAGCCTGGAATCAGATGAACCTGGACCAGAATGCTGGGCTTGTGTTCCGTAGCTCTGTTGCTTTAGCCTGTCAGCATCTGCTGCCTCTTTTCCGGCGAGATTACTAGTAGGATTAGTGATATATATGAAACACTGGGCTCTTAGTAGATGTTTAATATGTGGTAAAAGACATTTTATTATGCACGTGGAGATGAAGAAGAACACAGTAGCTGGTGGGAGGAGAAGGTGTGCTGAAGACCTTGTTTGGATTTTGATTTTATTGAGTAAGACTACCCATGAGGGGCTGCAGCAGTGGCTTAGCGGTTACAGGTCTGCTTGCTTTGCATGTGCGACGATCCAGGTTCGAACCCTAGCTCCGCATGCACAACGAAGTGTTGGAGCAAAGAAGGCCACATAAAAAACAACTGAATAGAGTTGATTCTCTCTTTCTCTCTCTAAAAGAAAAAAAAGCCTATCCACGAATAACATTCTTAATAGGGTTCAATTTATAGGGGAGAATGTAAAATCAACAAATGATTCCATTTATATTTTATTCATTGAGCATTTTTATAGATGAGAGTAATGGTTATATCCAGAACTCCAGTAGTTCAACTTTAGTGGTCTGAGGACCAGACGAGAACAAGAATGAACTGATGCATTCTTTATTTGCAATTGAGTCAAACAGGGGAATAATTGTATATTTAGTTCATTCATTAATGATGGAATGTTAAAGCTGGAAGGAACTTGAGAGCTTACTGAGTTTATTATTTTACCCACCACTATAGCCACACAGTTCAGGGACAACCCTGCTACGTGTACCTGACAGTAACCATTTGTAGCTTATCTTTCTGTGAACAATTTAAAATTCCTTCATTATGTAGTTCCTTCAGAAAGGTTATCAGCAGATGGATATTGTCCAGCCTACTCTAAACAGCTGAGTAGAAACAACATTTACTTTAAGAAGACATAGTCAAGACAATTTTATACCCCTCTCCCTCTGGATATGGGACTTAGTATCCGCGTATTAAATCTCAAGGGTCAAAGTGCTCTCCATTGTCTCAGCCTCCAACGAGAAGCATGCTCAATGTTTTGCACCCAAATGTACAGAAGCAGTCACATGAGGACACCTTTGTGTGGCACCTGCACATTTGCCAAAAGGGAATCTGTTGACTTCTCTAAATGCTGTTTTCACCTCTCTAGAACTGTAAATGAAGATATTTTCTTGCCAGGGATATTTAAATGCCTATAGATACTGTATGTGAAGTATTATATACATTGGCCAGAAAATACCACCTTTTCAAGATATTGAAAATATATTATTAATTTCTTTCTGTATGACTATTAGAGGCTATAAGTATTAGAGCTCTTATATAAAGTAACACGAACCTGTTAATTCTGTTTGTACAAATTTTGTTCAGTATAAAAATCATTTGCCCATGCTGAGAATATATAACATAAATATACATGATAGATATAAGTATGCAATATATATCTCATATTTTATGTTATATGCTATATATAAATAAATACATAAGCATATATAACATAATATAGCAATAATGATTTTATATAGATATATTTAGGTACACTAAATATATATAAATATATTTTTTCTTTTTACCTTGATTACCAGGGAGCTCAAGGCCAAAACAAAATTTTAAATGCAGTGTATTTTTCCTTTAGATGATTGATATATTTAATGTATCTTCCTTCTAACTGGATATTTTTCCAGTGGTGCAGTTCAAACCCAGGGCCTTGTACATGCTAGGCAAGTATTCTACCACTTGACTATACCTCCAGCCCTCCACCTGGATTTTAGTTGCTTCTAGTTCAGTAACCTTCTCCTCTACTGTAAAGTACATTATATCATTTCTAGAAATAGGAGGACCTTGCCTGCAAAATTATCATACATTCTATTTCAGGAGAGAAAACTAAAGCAATGAGATTAAATAGCATGCATCTTTGAATCACACTAAGAGATAATAGGATGGCTCAGGGTGAGAAGAGCCAGGTGCTGTCTGATATTCCTCAAGCTGGTTTATGTAGTCACTCAGTTTTAATGAGGGATCATGTAGCCTTCCTCAATCAAATAACTTTATCAGTTTGGGAAGCTTTTCTAATGAAAAGTCCAATATACTTCCTCCAAAGTTTTCAAAACATTTCCTGGGAAATGTCAATTAGTATTATCTGGGCTTTTATACACACACGAGTAAAGTATTTGTGTGTAGCTTCCAGGGGAAAAAATGGACTGGCATTTGCTAAAAGAATAATGAGGCCTTAAGGTATCCACATGAGGGCAGACTCATATCCAGAAAAATTTCTCTTCGCCATGAGTAACCACCTCAGTTATCTAAGGAATCTGTTTTTCAAAACACTGCCAGCAGATACCCATTGATTTCTACTCAGTCATGGACACTGAGTAGCAGGAAGAAGCACAATAAAATAAACAGACAACATAAATCCAGGGAGTTGGCACCAAAGTCATGCAATGAGTTCTCATAGTGAAAGCTAGAAAAATAATGGAATAGCTGACTATCGGTTTTAAATGGTGTCATCTGATATCACTCAATGAAGTTCGTAAAATCAGTCAGAGTTTACAGAATTATATAATGTAGTAAAGAGAAATGGGTTTATGGTATATTAGAAATGTGCTCATTTTACTGATACAGGATTTAAAATTTAACCAGGCTGAGTAACCAGTCCAAGTCCAAATAAACAAAAAGTCATGAATGCTACCTAAACCCAGAACTTTGCTCTTTTAGTTAAACTTGTTATATTATGCTTCGTGTGTTTGATTGTTATTATTTCATGTCATCAACTGATGTGAGCAGAAGCTACCTTCCTTACGGTTCTGGCCATCCTTGTTCAGCCTTGGTGAAGTACAGGTCACTTGAGAACCTGCAGTGGGTGCTCTGCTTCCAAGAAATCAGCTTGACAATTAGCCCAGTCATTGTAAACTGCAGGTGTGTACTGAAATGTGACACTGCACCCTATACATATATATGATCACTCTGTGTCAATTACAACAAAAATAATTTTTAAAAAGAATAAAAGAGAAGTCAATAGGGCTAGAGAAATGCATGCAAAAGCAAAGCTAAAGGAGAAAGCAGTCCCGTCTGCAGGAAAAACGAACATAGGAACCTCTTCTACAGGAAGTTTAGGTCAGCTTAGAAAAGTTTCCTTGTGTTTTTATGAGATTCCAGCACTGTTGACCAGTAACATATGCTCTGATATCGCTGACTGTCTTAGTATACCTCCATGACCTTCGTAATTTTCTTTCCTTAAGCAGTCTAATTTTTTTTAAAATTAGAACTAGAAGTTGAGTTGCACTTAATTGTAAACAGATAAGGGAAGATGCCTGGACTGTTGTGTGTTTGCTTATATGCATGTATGAGCTTATGTGTGATACATGCCATAAATGTGTGCACATATGCATGTGTGTGCATGTGGTCAAGGATGTCATAAGTGACAATGTGGCCAAATATCATTGGAAGACCTGATTTACTGATGTTCATCATAGTATCTTGTCTGAACTAGAGTAAAAAACACGTAGTCCTAAAGATTCAATTTGTACATACCTTTCACATGTAATGTGCTTTATAAGAAATGGGAGGTCACAAAAATAATTATTACCTGCTCTTAAATTACTGGGGATTCATAGCCTAATCAATAAGTAAGACATATACACAAATGATTTTAATGACCACCTGGCAGGCTGAGTGCTATAAAAGTGTTTAAATTGATAAATTGTTACAGATGGAGTGGCATTGGACCATTTGGGCTTAAGGTATATAAGAAAACATTTCTCAGTAGAGATGACATTTCTGTGAGCTCCTAATGGTGGAAAAGATGTTGACATAGGAAGATGAGTAACTTTCATGATTTATAGCTATGATTGCAGTCAGAACAAAAATATTCTTGCCTGAAAATAGTTTATCTGAAGTCTACCCTCATGGGGTAAATTCTAGATTTTGAAGCTCATCAGAATACACTGCATGGGGTTATATTTGAATTCAGTGTCTAATTTTGTATTATTTATTTTGTTCTTCAAAACAGTTCTACCCAAATATGATGGTCAGGAAGTGTGATGCAGAGATTCAAAATTCAGTTTTTCATCACTGTGACCAAAATACCTGACAAAAACAACTTAGAGAAGGAAGAATTTATTATGGATTCATAGTTTCAGAAGTCTCAGGCCATATTTGGCTGGCATCCTTGGTCTGAGACTCAGCTGATAAACAGAGGAGAGCTGCTAGGCTCTTGGCTGCCACAAGTGGTGTTGACAGGAGGAGGAGGGAGTAGGTAAGGAATCAGGGACAAGATATACTGCCCCAGGGCACACCTCCAGTGACCTACTTCCTCCAGGCACACCCCAACCTGTCCACAGTTAGCTCACACAGTTCACCCACTGATGAGGTTACAGATCTCATGATATATTCATTTCACCTCTGAAATTCCTACATTGCCTAACATGTGAGCTTTTCAGGGGCATAGAGATGCAAACCATAGCAGCTTTATTCAAGTATCACATGAAGAATCTGGCAGTACCCTCCCTCCTCTGGTGCTATTAAAAGTAAAATGAAACGAAAAAGAGGAATTATTATTTTCCTTCTCAAACCCCCCAGAAGACAGGAGTGGGTTGTGGACAGTTGTTCTCTCCAAACCAAGGACAGTCTAAATATTTTCTCTTGTGACAGTTATTGACAAATGGAAAAAGTATGTCTGCTATGCTTCCAGCAACTTCCAATTTGTTATTTATCTTGTCACATATATAAATCTCTTACAGGAAAAAAAGACAAGGTGCCATCCTACAGCCTGATATAAACAGAACAAAAAGGAGAAACAACACGTTATATATTGACTTTGTCCAGAGGGACTTATACTCAGTGAAACATGGAGAAAGGATCATATTAAATTTGTAATGGAGCATCCAATGAATAATGAATGTTCTGTTGCTATCTTTGGGTAATCATCTGCAAACATATGTTTTTTCAGGACCTCATAGGATGTTGATTTTATGCAAAACAGAAATTGTCTACCATCTGTAATGGGGAACACATTCTCTATGCTATAGCTAATAATAGATAAAGCACTGAATGACTTAATGAAATTATTCAAACAGTGCCAAATTATTTCCTTCGTGCTTTTCTTGGGTGTTGCTTTATTGCTCTTGACTATTTAGGGTGGGTGACTAGAATACTGGGTTTTTTTAAAATGTTGATCTTTGGTTAACATGGAAGCTTCCAATTTTGTTCAATTTTGGAAGAACTCCTGAGTGTGCAACTCCCATGTATTTCCTTTTTTAAATATTAGCATGTAGACTATCAGAAGCTTCCATTTATTAGTTCTTGCTTCTTTTAGTATACTTGGCCTTAGAGATGAAATAATATTTCTACTTAAAGTAGAATTAGAGGGGCAAATATATTTTTCCACTTACTGTGCATTGTACTGACAAATCAGAATATGCAACTAGCAAGAAAACCAAATAAGCTCTCTCACCATGCTAGGTTAAATGATCCAGACCCAGCTTAAGGTTAACATGATGTCGGAGCTCACTGACTTTAATCCGAGTCCTTAAACAGTGAATGTGAACCAGCTTCCACCTGCTGGACACCTATTTCATTGTCATACAAAGTTCCTTACAGATTTTAATCTGCAAATACTACTTGCAGATATATTTTGCTCAAAGTTGCATTGCAACAAAAGGCCTTCCAGTATTCTCCCCTCTCCTTCCCTGCCCTCTCCTCCTCGAATCCCCCACCCCACCTTACGGTGGACTGAGTAGTGTTCATGCAGGACAAGTACTCCACCACTGAGCTATATGCCCAGCCCCAGCAAAAGCCTCCTGCTATTCTATTTTTCATTTTATCTTCCATTTCTTCTCCTCTCATCATTCATTTCCCATTTTATTTTTTAATTAGTTATGATAATGTAAACTAATTCTTTCTTTTTCCATCCTTGTTTCCCTCTCTCTTTCCTTCCCTTCTTCCTTCTTTATGTTCTTCCTTCTTCTCTTTCCTTCTCCTTTCTCTGTCCTATATGTCTTTCTTTCTAATTTTTGAAGCAATTTAAAAATATATCCATTAATATAGGGATTACATCTTTCAGAATGGGAGACAAAATAGTCTGGTGATTCATAGAGCCAGCTTTGGAATCAAGTATTTTGAGGTCAAACGCATAGCTTTCGCCTTGATAGTTATGTGATAAGGGACAAATTATTTAACCTGTTTAAATACAAATTCCCTTACCTATGAAAGCATCTTTGAGATAATTCCTTTATAATCATAGGTATAATAGGAATAAAAGCATCCATATTAAAGCAATGTTAAGAAGATTACATAAAATAATTTATGCAATTCATTTAAGGCAGAGATGTATGATTATGATTTATCAAGTCTGTCATACTCAGTTCCCTTTGCAAGTACACTACAAAACACAAGTCATTAGTGCTGGGATGCCCATGACTGAAAGGATCATTTTGTGCAAACTTTGGTCTCCAGTAATAAAGTAGCATTAATTCTTACATGGGAACAAGCTGAAACATTCATCAGCAACTCCTGCCAATTTCTCTACCATATAGACACTTTCAACTAGACTGTATCTTTCCTATATGAGATATTCCAGCATTATCCATAACTGTATTAGCCTGAAAACCTTGGTAAATCAATCCAGTGATTTTAAAATTATTTTTAATTCTTCCACCCTAAAAAAATTCAACATTAAAATTAACATTGCACTGTAACTTTAAAATAAGAAACCTGACCATAAATTTCTGAAAGTAAAGTGAATGAAGGATTAAAGGCTTTGTAAAATGAGGAAAAAGGGCTAATACATTAGGAAAAATTAAGCAGATGCACTGCGAGCATTAATTATAGTTCACTGAGGTTTTGTTTACTGAGGTTAGCAGGTTCTAAGTCACTGAGTTTCTAAGAAAATGGCGTCAGTTAGCTTTGTACCATAATTTATAGAGCAGCAAATGATTTTTCTCTGTATAAATTGACCCATGTAAAATTAAGCACAGCTTTTAGTGTTAGTCTCTTAAAAAGCAAGGGGTGCCTAGAGTGCACCAGGATGCCCAGTTTCACACTGTCTTTTCATTTCCTCATAGCCATGTGTAACTCTGCTGATTCCACCTTTCTTTTGCAAGCTCCTGGTGTGGGGTAACTCCTGTGACACTATGAAGTCAACAGAGGAGGGAGGGAGTTAGTAGGAAAGAAGAGACCAGTCTTCAAGTAACCCGTCCTCAGGGCACCACTGTGTGGTCCCCCATGGTCAAGTGAGCTCTCTGCCCTTCCATTTTCTCATCTATGGAAACACTGCTCAATATCACTAGTTCTTAGGTGATGATAGATGATGATGATTGACATAGGGATCACAGCTTCCCAGACTGGCCTCAAACTCCTGGGCTCAAGTGATCCTCCGGCTTCAGCCTCCAGAGCAGCTGGAACTACAAGCACACGCCACTGTACTTGGGTCAAGTTCAAAAAATTTAAAAATCAAACCCCTCTTTGAGAATACCAGGATGCTATTAATTTAATCAACAAAATATGAAAGTTTCTCAAGATAAATCTATATGGAGTTTCAATTATTTGCTACTGCAATCTATAGCCCTCACACACTCACGGTATGGAGTTTTGGGTAGGAATACTTACTCAAAGAGATTTCTTTTCTCTATCTTACCTCCATAATTTTGTGACACTTGGGACATTTAATAATTTATTTTAAATAACAATCTTTTACCAGATGCAGTGGCACACATCTATTATCCCAGCATCTTGGGAGGCTGAGGCAGGAGGATCACAAATTCAAAGCCAGCCTCAGCAATTTAATGAGATCCTGTCTCAAAATAAAAAACAAAAAACAGGCTGAGAATGTGACTCAATGGTTAAGTGTCCCTGGGTTCAATCCCTGGTACCAAGAAAAAAAAATTAAATGTTTGTGATATCTCACGGGAAAATATATATGAAATGTTTCTAGGCCAGAATTTTAAATCATGAGTTTATATCCATTTTGTACTTTATATAGATGTATCTCTGAATTGACTGTGAGATTTGGCCAATTTGTATAATTCTGTGGGTCACATTTACAGGGTAGTATAGTAGAAAAAGACTATATTTTGGAATTAGACAGAAATCAGTTCAAATCTTGGTTACCCCTTATATTCACTTGGTGACCCTAGTATTTTGTGGGCATATTTACACTATATAAAAACCTGTGTAATTGTTTATGATCCTGGGCTTTTAAAAATTCACATTTAAAGACTACTTTTTCAATCTTTATATCAGTCCTTTGCAATTTAATGATTTCCCCTTAAATCTAAGATGGTCCTCATGATGCTTACCCCCGCATGAGGTCTTTCTTTACTCCCTCTTCATTCTTAACCCTGGTGTTCTCTCACCCAATTCAAGGAGAGCTGTCACCTCAAGTCATCATTTTCCCTTGTGAGTCAGGTTATAGACTGTTATGCTGTGCTGGCAGCAGCTGAGTTAGAAAGGACTAGTAATGCAAGTCAAAACCACCTGAGACATGGAAAGTCCTGGGTACCCTTGCCTACAGCTGCTGCTCCCAAAATAGCATTAATATTAAAATATATGCGTATTCCACACAAATTTTCATAATGCAAATGTGGAAATATTATTGTAGATTGGATGTTGGTTTTTAAGAATTTATTTTCCTCTTGCTTTAATATGTGTATGCATATGTGTTTGCACTTAGGTGTATATACATATATATTCATATCCATTTATGTGAAGGAAAGTACTACATATATGTGGTTGCGGTTAATTACTTGATGTGTATTTTAATTTTCAGAAACTTACTAAAACTGTAAAGAGTTCGAAGCTGCAATTTATGGTTTAGATCATTGCTTTTACGTCTTAAATGTTTTTGTATTCTTGCTGATTTCATATGTGTCACTGTTGTATAAAGTGGCCATGGTTTTAGCTCTAGTTTTGGCAACTATTAGCTAAATGATCTTGAGTTAATTCCTCTAACGCTCTGAATTTTGGTTTTTCTCAATGGGTTGCTGTTTGTCATTCAAGGAAACTTAGGTCAATTAATGATTTAAATGAACCTGAATATAATTATCTAATTCTGAGCACTTTGAGTTTTTTCAAAATTAAAATTAGTTCATTAAAGTTGAAAAGTCTAAGGATTACCCAAAGAGGGAAAATATGAATAAAACCTCTATAATTACTTGAATAACAATTTAGTGACATTCCATTTGAGTTTTCTAGCATGTCAATTTACCTTTGTGTCAATAAATTAAATTGATTTATGCTTTGAAAATTAACTCATAAACCCTAGGGTATCTTCTAAATCCTTGTTTTGTTTTCCAGGATGGGAGACAGGGAGGGAGGGACGTATAACGGGGATGACATCCGTGGTGTCTTGTGTGATACTTAAAATAAAAGGACGGAGGAGGACACTTAGGCTCTTCATGAGTGGTGTGCTCAGAGGCATCCCTTGTCAGTTACTTTTCAAAAAGTATGACAAATTTCAATTCATTAAGGAACAAATTCTAAAGAAGTAGCAGAGATAAATGAAAATGCAGGAAAAAATTTTAAACCTATGCACATTTATTATTCTTTCCATCCTCTAACCATGTTTTTTCTTGATTTCTTCTATTGTAAAATGTTACAACTGGAAATTGTACCTTGTAAAATGTGAGAAGTTTTGTCTTGAGTTTAGATCCAAAATAGCTAAAAAATGTCTTGAATTTAAACCAGGAATGACAGAGTAGACCAAATTATTTCCTCCCAAATCAGAAGATCTGATGAAATATTATAGTGTGTGAAACTGAAGAATGTTAAGATTATGATGGAAACAGCAACATTGTGTTGAGTTAAAATATAGCTAAAAGGACTAGCAACAAGTTAATCCCAGTCAGAGTTTTGAGTACATACTATATTACCAAAAAGAAGTTGCTTTTTTTTTTACAAACTTGATAATTACATAAACATAACCACAAAGAATAATATTTTGGATAGTAATTAAAAGTGTGTAGTGAAACAGTTTTTCAGGAAAATAATCCTTGCCTCTTTACATGTAATGGAATGAAATACAGATGAAATGGTTTACTTATATAATGATCTGACCAAAGGCAGATATAATCTTACTTGTAACATTTGCTTGATACCCAGCTAATCAGGATTCTTATTTTGGTTAGTCAAGTAAATGGTTTAATTAGTAAATATTTTTGTATGCTTCAATTTACCTGTCATTCCTGAACAAGTCTTTTTGCAGCACAGTTTCTCAATGAAGAAATTTTGGTCTAACGAAATTGCTTATTTCTCTATTCAGTACCAACCCCCACCAGTTTCCCTTTCTTTATTCAAGACTCAAAAATAAAAATTAAATTTCACTCCATGTTTCTCCTCCTAAAACAAAGACTGGTACTGTATGAGTACATTGTGATCTTTTTGAAGTCTGGAGTTCTAAGCATTTTCCAGGGATGCTTTCTTTATTTAAAGTAAAAGTCATTTTAGCATTATGAGGGATGAAACAAATAAAGAATAAAAGATTGCCTCTTTCGCCTTCCAAGCACAGTTATTAGTGACAAAGCTGTGAACCCAGGAAGATTAGGGAATTAGAGAAACTCAACCCGAGTTCTGTTCTCTATTTTGCTTCTCACATTGATTACATAAAAGCCTTCTAAAATGTTCCTTCCTGCCTTCGCTTTGTAGTTACAAATTTGCATTTTGCAGCCAGAAGTTTCTTAAACACGGATCTGGTCATCATGCTTTTGCTCTTAACCTCTTTTAGTTTTTCCTTCTATATACTCAGACAAAACCCACATTACCAGAAGAGATTTTTAAAAACCCATCCATTAACCAATGATCCCTGTGTACCTCCCCAAATATTTCCATCCCATCTCCTTTGGCTTCTGTGTCTATTTAGAAAAAAAACTAAACAGGAAAACAAATAAACAAACAAAAAATAGTATGGAAAAAACAGCAGTATGGAACACTTCCATTAATTGATTGTTACTGGATTTGGAATTTTCATTTATGTATTTATTTAGAAAAAGTACTCTCAGCATACATTGAACACTTGGCACCAAACTTGGCAGAGAGATCCATTGACTTGCAAAGAACGTGGTGATAAGAGTCAAGAAAAATCAGACATTTCTTACCCTCTTGGAGAAGTGAGAAATGTCTGGTTGGGAGGATGCACGTAATTGGGTGATTACCAAGCAATTGCAAAATTTTATTTCTATTAAGTTCTAAAAAGTAAGAACTTTAAAAAAGTAAGAACTGCAAGGAGTAGGAGGCGTTGCAGGTATGTGTGGATTGAAAGAAGGCAGAGATGCTGAACAGGCTGCTCATGAGATAGTCAGAGAAATTGTCATGCAAGACCTTTTAGCCCAGTATTGATAAATGGGCTTTGGGGAAAAGGCAAAGGCATTATGGCTTTTAAGTGTAGGTGTGGCTTGATCCGGAGCTCTTTTTAAAAATGTGGAAAGGGTTAGAGGCGGTGTCCAAAGGGACCTGTGTGTGGGGGTTGGGGGGCATGGGAGAGTTGGAGATGATGTTTGTAACCTTAAACAGGAAGATTGGTGTAAAGTGAGATATATTGTAGAATAATTGTAGAATATAAATATACATATATGTATATATATGTATTGTAGAATATGTATATATTTGTATACATATATACACACATATATACATATATGTGTACATATGTATATTTATACACACACATATAATATTCTTATTTAAGATAACAATAATGAGATTGATTATATAGAAATACATACATATGTATGTGTATATATATCTTTATATAGAGAGAGTTTCTTACTTAAGCCTCACAACAGAGATTGATCATATCAAACCTGATCTACAGATTATTAAATTTAAATGTAGAGGATTTGTATACATCTCTTAGTCCCATGGCAACATGTGGCAGATTTAGGTCACAGAAACCAGGTCCCTGAATTCTAAATCTCATTCCCCTTCAAGTACACATCTTTGGTTGTGCTGTGCTGTGCTTCTCGCACTGAGGTAGGCTTTGCATTTGTGATTTCCTCAACTTGTGATGCCCTTGTCTTGTTTGACATGGTTCAGTCTCCTGCTCTCAGGTGACAGTTATGACATGCTCATTCCTAAAACTTCCTTTAGCAGCTAGTAATTTGCCAATACCTAAGATTCCTTCAGGGTTTCTAACTACAATCTTCTGGTGCCCTCAATTCCATAATTCTTTGTTCTCATTAGGATCTCCATTGGCCTACCTGACTTCTAGGGTCCAACATCTAATCTCACATCCATATTTTTCAGCCTGTATTTCAATTTCAGTTTTAAAACCACTCAGCATCTCCGTATTTTCCCCTGTACATTTCCCCTGTCACCATGCTTGACTGGAAAATCTCTATCCTTGGCCAACTCCACTCCCTCCCCTTCCTAAGGGCTGCAGTGTAAAGCAGGGCCAGAGAAAACACAACAAAAAAAGAGTGATTTCATGTTTAATTATTGTCACAATCCCCATGTGGTTCCAGAACACTGCTTGCCATTTCTCCATCCACCTGGTGTTGTCCATTCACCTAGCTTATGATTTCATACCAGCACCTTTCTCCTGAAATCTAAAATGTTTCTCTGCTTCTTTTCAACTTATTCATCACTTGATTCTTAATTCTCTAACAAAATTAGGAAAACTGGATGAGATTTTAATTTTCTCATAAAAAGATTCCCCAAGTTCCCTGAAATGTTACTTATGTTTTTCCTTCCTTGAACTGTGTGCAAGGTCCTATGGATTGTAGTGCTGGAATATGTTCCATGTCTTCATGGAATATACCAGCTAATGGGGACTGTAGGTATTAAACAGATCAATGGACAATGGACATGACTGCAGGTCAGAGAAGCTGGGCAGAGGTCCTGTGTCTGTCACTCACTAACTATGCAGCTCTTAGGAGTGGGTGAAAATAAACCTCTTAAACCTTAAATATTAAGGTGCTAAGTTATTACAGCAACATAAAATGGACTAGGGTTGTAGAAGTAGTAATATCTATAACACAAAAGGTTTTAAGGAGATAACAAATGTGATTGTGCTTTGCAAACTGTAAAACATTTGAACGTGACAAGCAGTATTACTTTGGCAGAATTGGGGGAATACAGTCAGCAGTGCAGGGGAGCTGGGGATGAAGACTTTCAGAAAGATTCTTACATGTATGCACCACTTCAAATTGTGCTCTAGGGCTGCCTAATTCTTCTGAATGGCAAGTTGTTTTAATATTCAGAGATAGCAGCTCAATAGCTTCATGTTGAAGTTGATTCTAGGCTTTATGATTTGCAAAAAGATATTAAAATGCTCTCATTAATCCTGCAATACCCCTGTCAAGTGATATTCTTAGACCCTACAATGTCACCGGGGCAGTCCTTTCTGTTCTCCAAGCATCCCCATATGTTACCTTTATCTCAAAGTATACCACATTGTATTGCTTTATAAGTTTATTACTCCTCCTACCCACCTCTGTTAAATGTCATTCCTTCATTAGACAGATCCATACAGTAATTATTTTGAAGCCAATTAAATAGCTATGATGCATTCTATTTGATTTTATGTTGCAGAGATTCGAAAGCAGGACCCTGTAGCTTGTAATGTACTACGATACTGTGGTTATCTGTATACTTTAAACACGTTCCTAACCCCGAATTCAGAATTGTTCTCACAGTGAGACTCATGAGAGCAAGAGTTTTCTAGTATATAGTTGCTTCCAGTGCTAGAATCATGCCAGGACTTCTAACTAATAGATGAGTGTTTGTGGAAAGCCTGGTGCTTTGGTTTGGATTTGATTCGTCCTGCAAGTATTTGTGAGCTGAACCCCAATGTAGTGGTACTGAAGAGGTGGTATTGAAGAGGTGCTGGAACCTTTCAGAGGTGGAGTCAGTGGTAACTGGGTCACGGCGGCTCCACTTTCAGAAGAGACTAACACCCATCTTGTGCGATAGTAGATATGGAATGAGATCACTCATATGTTTGGCCTGTTTTGCATGAACTGCTGTCCACTCTCACAGAGCTCCTGTTCTGAGATGCCATCCACTAGGGTATGATGCAAAAGGAGGCCCATGCCAGAAGTGGCCATCAAAGCTTGGACTCAAAATCATGAGTCAAAAACGAGCCTCTTTTCCTTGTGAAGTACCCATTCTCACATCTTTTGTTATAGCAATACAAGAGGGCTAAGAAACATGACAAAGCAAGACAAAACATAGTGCTCCCATTTATTTAGCACATCTTTATCATTATGTGCTTGGTCATGAGAAAAGTGCTGAGGATAGAGCTATGAACAAAAACAGAAAAGAAAGAAAAAAAAAAGGTTTTGCGAGCTTATATTTTATTAGTGAAGTAGACAATAAAAATAAGTGACCAATGTGTATAGAAGTGACAATATAGGAGAGCACATTGATCATAAAATGTGCAATGGTTATTTTATCTCAGAGTCATTTTTGGTTTTGTGCGGTTTAGCAATGTGAGATACATGCAAAGGAAGGTTTGCTCTTGTGACTGATAAAGTGTTTTACAGATGCGTAAGGAGCTCATGAACTTGAATGGCATCTTGCCAAAGGGTAGTCTACCAGGGTTCCTTACAGAAGAGGCCTGTCTTTATGTGGTAATCAGAGGCAACAAACCTAGTTATGAACATGAGCAGCTTCTCATTTTTTAATAATTTTTTAGAGAGCAAGGGTTTCCCAACAGGATTTTTCTGTGTACTTTATTTAATATTCTTGCATTGCAGGATCAAAGCACCTCCAGTTTCCTAAATGTATCTACCAGCTCTTTCCTTAATACAAATAGCTTGTACATTTCAATAAAATCTTTCAGTTCCTTGTTATGATTTTATGTAATGTGTGCTCTTTTGGAATTCTTAATTGTTCTCTGGCTTTGGAACCATACATTTTTCTTAACCTAGATACAGTTTGGAAAACAAGCCAAAAATAGTTAAATTTGAAATAGAAATTCATTTAAGCCAAGAGGTTTAGAAGACTATATGAGCTCTAAGCACTTACTTTATGCCCACATGCCTTTTAAAATGTTATCACCATATTTCCAGAACTCTCTAGGAGAAAAAAGTAGCTCATAGTTCCAAAAAATAAGCATGCTTTAAAAAATATATAAGTAAAAATCACCCTATAGCAAGAGTAGAAGACAAAAATTGGATTTAGAATTTTTGTTTTAACAAGGACAATCTGCCAGAAGTATATGTGCTTCGTTTTTATTGACTTTATTATGATTAATGTGATGGTAAATTCTTTGGTTATTTTTAACGAAGCAGGACACGGAAGTGAACTTTGTATTTGAGATGATCATAGACTCACGTGCAGTTGCGATGATACATGAGTGGCCTCACCTGCTCTTTTGCATTTTTCCAGTTCCCCCCCGATGGTGACCTTTTACAAATGGTAGTACAGATCAGAACAGTGACATTTTCCCCGTCAAGATGCAGAACAGCTCCACCACAAGGATTCCCCGTGTTTTCTTTTTATAGCAGCATTTGCGTCCTTAGCCGCTTCCTCATCCCTGATCTGTTCTCCGTTTCTGTAATTTTTTCACGTCAAGACTATTATATAAATGGAATCATACAGAATGTGATGTTTGGGATTGGCCTTTTCACTTAGCATGATTCTCTGGAGATGTATACAGACTGTTGGCTGAATCCTTAGCTCGTTCCTTTTTATGGATAGACAGTACTCCATAGCACGAATTCACCACCCATTGAAGTGCAGCCATTTACCATGGATCTGATCTGATTCGGCTGACTGTGGGAAATAAAGCTGCTGTACACATTCAAGGACAGGTGTCACTGCAAGCCTAAGTTAATCTTTTTTCTAGGACAAATACTGTGTAGGACAATTGGTGGCTTGCATACTAGTGAAAAAACTAGTTGGATATTTGTTTACTTTATTTCCCGAGGAATTTTCCAAACGGTTTTCCACAGTGGCTATGCCGTTTTATATCCCCACCATCAATGTATGATGATATCAGTGTCTGGTGCTGTCATACGTCATATTTTTTTTTAAATTCAGCCATCCTGTTAAGTATGTAGCAAAATCTCGTTATGGTTCTAATTTACATTTCCCTTGTGGCGAATAATTTTGAAAACTTTTATGTGCTTGTCATCAGTATATTCTCTTCTATAAAATATCTAACCAGGACTTTGCCCATATTGTAATTGAAATAGTTTTTAAAATATTGAATTTGGAGAATCCGTTTTAGATATTATTCCTTCATTGAATGTACAGTGTGCAAATATTTTCTCCCAGTTCGTAACCTGGTTTTTGCTTGTTATAATCCTCTTACCAGGGTCTTGAGCAGAGCAGTTTCTAATTTTGATGAAGCACCATTCATTAAGTTTTCCTTTTATGAATTTTGCTTTTGATGTCAACATTAAGAACTCTTTGCCTAGAACATGAAAGCTATCTTCTATATTTTCTAAAAATTTGTATAATTTCAGGTTTTAAATTTAGTTCATGATCTAGCTTGCATTATTTTCTGTATATAAGGCATGAGATTTTTTGGGTTTTTTTCTTCTTCTTTTTTCCCTTTTTCTTTGGATGATGATTTACGCTAGCATCATTTTCAAAAAGTCTGTGTCCTGAATTGAATAGGTCCAGCACCTTCGTCAAAGCTCAGGTGGACATATCCATGTGGCTTTCTCTGAACTCTCTGTTCTGTGCCATTGACGTTCTTGTCCATCCCTTGGCCAGAACCAAATGCTGATAACTGTACAACATAACAAATCTTGCTTCCATAGACTGATTTAATTCTTCCTTTTCAAAATCACTTTAGCTATTCTAGTTCCTTTGTCTTTCACATAAATTTTAGAATAATCTTGGCTGTATCTACAAAAAAAGTCTGTTAGATTTATTCCTAAGTACTTCTGTTTTTTGAATGATCGTAAATGGTATAGAATTTCCTTTTTTGGTTTTTATGTGCTCATTGCTAATATGTAGAATTGTAATTAATGTCTGTATTTTTACATGCATCCTGCTCCTTTGCTGAGTGTTTTAGGAGTGATTTGGTAAACTCCTTGGGGTTTTCTTTTGAGAAAATCATGCCATTTCCAAAAGGGACAGTTTTATTTCCTTGTCTTGATCTTTATATTTTTTGTTTACTTTTATTGCCTATTGCACTGGCTAGAACATCTGCGATTTTTTGGATAATAATGGGACAATTGGACATGTTCGCTCTCTCACGGTCTCAGAGGACAGCACTTGATTCGCAACATAAAGAACACCACCAGTTGTTGGTGTTTTGTATATTATTATTTACCAAAAAGTTCCCCTTTCATATATTTCTGACAGCTGTGGTTGTTATTTTAATGAATTTATGTTGAGCTCTTGTCAAACGGAATTTCTGCATTGGTTGATAAAGTTATGTGACATGGTATAGTACATTAATATTATTCCAGCTTCTTAATCCCTTGAATTCAAACTTCTTGGTCATGGTGCATAACTCTTTTCATGCTGAATTCTGCATGCTGATATTTTTAAAAAATATTTTCATGGCTATATTCTTTAGGAATATGAACTAGTTTTCCTTTCCATTTTCTTTTCTCTTTTCTCTTTTATACAAGTAGCTGTGATATCAGCAATGTTTGGTCCTGGAGAGCTCTGTCATTACCTTTTTGAAATTTAAATTATGAATTCAAAGTCCTTAATCAAGAAAAGGTATTGAAAATACCTGTTTCTTTTTGTGTAAGTAGTGATTATGCTTCTCAAGGAATCGAGTCATTTCCTCCACATTGCTGAATGTGTTTGCAGAGTGTTCTTAGTAATTCCTTGTTAGCATTTTGAAGTTTGAAGGGTCTGCCTTGATATCCCACATGTCATTCCTTATATAGGTAATTTGTGCCGTCTCTCGGTTTTGTTTTTGTCAGTCTTCTTAGAGGTTTGTCAATTTTATTGATTGTTTTAAAGAGCTAGCTCCTTGTTTAATTGATTCCTTTTCTATTTTATTAATATGCATCATCATCTTTATTATTTCCTTTCTTTTGCTTGCTTTGCATCTATTTTTGTCTTTTTTTTCTTGAGGTATGAGTTAAAACGATTGAGTTGAGATTGTTCTACTTTTCATGAAGTGCTGTACATTTCTCAGCACTGTGTTATCTGTGGCCCACTTCGATGATTTTTTTTTCTTTTATTTATCCTAGTACTCCCTCTTTGAACTATGGATTATTCAGCAATGTGTTCCTTAGTGCCTGGAAATTTTCCCCTTATCTTTCTGTTAGGATTCTAGTTTGACTTCACTGTGGTCAAACAACTCGTTGGGTGATTTCAGATCATCTGCTTGTTGTGTGTGCTTCTGTCTTTGTGTATGTTCCAAAGCATTTGTAAAAGAAAAGCTCATTCTTCTGCCATTGGTTCAGTGTTATATCAGTTAGGTACTGTTATTTGATTCTTTGTCCCGTCATTCCAAATTCCTTTCTACCTGTTCTATCAGTTATTGAGATAGGGATGTTGAAGGCTTCCATTAAAATTCTGCCTTTGTAATTTTCTCATTTCAATTTTACCAGTTTTTGCTTGACATTATAGGATTTATTGTTTGTTGCATACACATTTAGGATTGGATTGCTCTTTTTTCTCATTTTACAATGTTCTGATCTATGGGTGGAAGTTTCTTTGCTTTGAAGTCTACCTGGTATTACTGTGTTGAAGTTTTTATATACTTCTGTTTTTCATTTTGGCTTGTGTGAAATTATATTCCCATCTTTTTACTTTAAATATGCCTACATAATTAAATTTGAAATTAGTTTCTTGTAATCAGTTAAACTTGGTTCTATTTAAAATCCAGCCTTGTAATTGGTGTATTTAGATCACTGATATTCAGTGGATTATTGATAAATTGTGGTTAAATTTTCTTTTTTTTCTCTACTAATTTCTATTAATTTGGGTTTCTATGCTTTCTTTTCCTGTCTTTGTGTGGGTTATTTAAAAACTTTTTGAAAAACTATTTTGATTTAGATGTTTTTCAGTGTGTCTATTTGTATAGCTTTTTAAAATGGTTATTCTAGGTATTACATTCAATGTACAAAGCTTTTCACCCTCTATAATGCCATCATTTTCCAAATTCAAGTAAAATACAGAAAAATTGCCCCCATTAAAATCCAATTCCTGTTCCCTGAGTACAATACAATCACTTTAAATATTTCCCTTACCACACAGGATAATATTATGATTTTCACTTTATCTGTCATAAGTAAGTTAGGAAAATGAAGAGGAGAAGGAAATCAGATTTTATTTCTATACAACACATATAATGTACATGTATTCTTTCAGCACTGAGGATTGAACTCAGGGCCTCCTGCATATTTCTTCTTATTCTTTTTTACTTAGTTGTATATGTGATGCTGGGGTTTGAACCCAGGCCCTCGTGCAAGCATCCCTACTGCTAATCCACTGCTCCAGTCCCTTTTCATGTCCTAAGATTCCTTCGTTTGTTTTTGTTCATTTGTTTTTTGTTTGTTTGGTTGGTTGGGTTTTTTTGGTATCAGGATTTGAATCCAGGGATGTAACCACTGAGTAAAATCCCCAGCACATTTCATTTTTTATTTTGAGACAGGGTCTTGCTAAGTTGCTTAAGACCTAGTTAAGTTGCTAAGGCTGGCTTTGAACTTGTGATCCTGAACTTCTGAGATTATAAGTGTATGCTACTGTGCCAGGCTTATTTCTTTCTTTCTTTTTTTCTTGGTCTTTGCAGGCTTTCATTTGTTTGTTTTAGTTTTTACCTTACCCAAGAATGTTTTAATCACCCACTCATTCCTGAAGGGCATTTTTTCCACTTGATATAGTTTTTTGGGTTCATGGCTCTTTTCTTTCAGTCTTTGAAAAATATTTTGTTACTTCCTTATGGATTTTTATTTTTTATGAGAGCTCTACCAGCATTTGATTTTTTTCAGTCAAATTGCTTTTTGGAATTTTTGCCAAATTTTTAAAAGCATTTCATTATGTTTATAGTGTTTGACATTTGCTCAGCTTTTTGAATCTGTAGGTGAGTATTTCTTTCTCTGTTGCCAAATTTAGGGTTTTCAGGCATTATTTCTCTTCTTCTTCCATAACTCCAGGCATTCGAAGACATGAATGTTACATTATTTGTTGGGATCTTACAATGCCAATAGTTCCTTCTTTTACTTATTTTTTAAATCTATTTTCTCTTGTTCAGAGTGGATGATTTCCATATCTCTGTTTTCAAGTTTACTAATTATTTTCTGATCCATTAAGGATTTTTTTCATTTTTGGTTTTGTTTTTGCTTACTGTATCTGTCCTAAAAATTTTCATTTAGTTCTTTCTTATTCCTCCTATTTCTTTGCTGAAACTTCTTAATTTATGTTTTCTTGAGACTTTTAATTTTTTTAAATTTGTTATGAGAAATTTCATAATTGTATGTAATTATATCATATTTATAATGATGTACCTTTTCCAATATTGACTTTTAAAATTATTTTTAGTTATATACAAACCAGTATACATGCTGATATTGTCACAAAAACATGGAACACAACCTCCTCCAATTCTATCTCTGGCACTCCCTAGCCCTCCATACCCCCCATTTCACTGATCCTTCTGAATGTCCTGTGGATACATCCAATGCTAGGACCCACCATGCCACATCCATGCATGCACACACAAAAGTATGGTCAGATTCATTGTACTATTCTCCCCTTTTCTCATCCCTTCTTCCTTCCCCTCAATCTCCTTCCTCTATTCTACTGATCTTTCTCTATTCTGGTGAAATTTTTTCTCCCTTTTATTTTCCTTCCTCTTTCTCTTCTTCTCTCTCTCTCATCCCTTCCCCTTATTTTGGATTAGCTTTCCACATATCAGAGAAAATATTTGACCTTTGAATTTTTGAGGGTGGCTTATTTCACTTAGCATGGTAGTCTCCAGTTCCATCCATTTACTGACAAATGCCATAAAGTCCTTCTTCTTTATGGCTAAGTGATACTCCATTGTGTATATATTCACCACATTTTCTTTATCCATTCATCTGTTGAAGAACACTGAGGTTGGTTCCATAGCTTGGTTATTGTGAATTGTGCTGCTATAAACATTGATGAGACCTCATCCTGTAATATGCTAATTTTAAACCTCTTGGGTACGTACTGAAGAGTGGGATAGCTGGTCAAATGGTGGTCTATTCCTAGGTTTATGAGAAATCCCCACACTGCTTTCCAGAGTGGCTACATTAATTTCCAGTCCCACCCAAAATGTATGAGTGTACATTTCCCCAAATCCTCACCAAAATTTATTATTATTTGCATTTTTGATTATTACTATTCTGACTAGAATATTTAAAATCTTTATCAGATAACTTTAACATCCCACTTGTATTGGTATTGTTGTTTATAGATTATCTTTTTTATCATCTTCCTGCTTCTTAGTATAATATATGATCACTTGAGTTACTGTTAAAGCTAGAACATGATAGTCTTATGTAATGAGACTTTGGGTCTTTAACCATTTCAATTTTAACTGACTTACTTTGATATTGTTCTGGCATGAGAAGTTTGGGGAGTCACCTTGTTACTGTCAGATGAGGAAAATGCCCAGGCTTCTTACTGGTCTCTTTGACAAACAGTGGGGGCATTCTTCATTAATAATGATAACAGTAGGCATTACAACCTCCTATAAGTTCTCTCCCAACACTACTGGAGGTAGGGAGGAGATGCTGTCTTTATTACAACTGGGTGATGGTGAAGAGTCTGTCTCTCCATTAGACCTTCTCCATCACCAACCCAGTGAGAAGGGGAGGGTGTTTCAGTATTGACAAGTTAGGGTGGAAGCTCAGACTTTCCAGCAGACATCCATTTGTAGGGGTCTTGCCTTCCAAGTATGCTGAACAGTGGTAAGAGACCTGGTTCCTAATCCCTTACTCAGAGTTTTCTACTATCAACCTAGTAGGGACATTGGGCATGTCAATAGAACCTGGCAAGGTTGAATGTCTAGGCTCTTTGCATGGTCTTTTCTAGCAGAGATTTTGCTGCAGAGTTTTGACTAAGTAGAGGGATTATCACCTGAAGCTTTTCTGTCTTCTTAAACCTACCCCATTCCTGGTCAGTTGACTACAAATCTTATGCTTTTCCTGGGGCTGTTTTGTCTCTCATTCATTACCATTTCCAGTTTGTCAGCTTATTCAGATCCAGCTCTGGGATATACTGAGGCAAAAAGTTAGCTCAGAAATTTGCCACCACGTAATCCCTTAGATATTGACACCCATAACAAACCATTCCTCCTCTTTTTACCTTTCAAGCTCTTTATTATTGTTTTGTGTATAATGCCCAAGGATTTTAGCTGCATCTAGTGAGAGTGATAAGTAAAACTATATCAATTCCATAGTCCAGAAGCAAAAGATGAGACTTGTTTTCTTTTAAAATTTTGATACTTTGCATTGGAAAAATATAAATCTCTCTAACCCTGAAAGCATGGTTATATGTAAAATGGGACATTTCATTTGACTATAGAGAAGATATGCATTGCTATGTTCTCATAAATGGTGAGCCAATATGATCTGAGAATTCACCATTTAGAAACTTTAAAAATCCTATAACAATCCTTTTTTTTTTCAAAAGGTTTCCTAAATTTTTTTTCCTTTATGGGATTATATGAAACA
This sequence comes from Aplodontia rufa, assembly GCA_004027875.1. Classification (NCBI taxonomy): domain Eukaryota; kingdom Metazoa; phylum Chordata; class Mammalia; order Rodentia; family Aplodontiidae; genus Aplodontia; species Aplodontia rufa. Next base: position 27,189 of record PVKS010006877.1, on the reverse strand, counting down.
TGTTATTCTGTCATTTCTAAGACTTCCTTTCGTTTTTAATTATTTTCAACTCAGAATCAAGTGTAGTCTCTGATATACTATTTACATTGAAATGGCAATTATAATATGAATTTCTGTTTCTCTGGTTTAACAATTCCAACTTCTGGATCCTGTTTAAGATATTTGCTTGGGACCAGCCTTCATCTGTGGATGTATTTTGCTCCCAGATATGGGTCTATTTTGAGGCTTCCCTGCTATTCATCACTCATACAAGCAGCTTCTTCTTCTTCTTCTTCTTCTTCTTCTTCTTCTTCTTCTTCTTCTTCTTCTTCTTCTTCTGTAAGAGAAAGAGAGAGGGAGAGCGCGAGAGAGAGAGAGAAAGAGAGGGAGAGAGAGAATCAATTTTATTTTTCCATCTGGCTTTTGTTTCTTGGACACTAAGCTGTGTATGTGGTGCTGGTGTTTTGTGTGTGTGTGTGCGTGCGCGCACGCGTGTGTGTGTGTGTGTGTGTGTGTGTGTTAAAGAGAGAGGGACAATGAAAGAGAACGAGGGAGAAGGAAAGAGAATCATGTGTCTTTCATTGCTCTGAGACATCTTTGGGTATGTGGTGCTAGGCTTTGCGTACTTGCACATGCCAGGCAAGTGCAGTAATCACTGAGCCACCTCCAGCCCTGGTGCTGGTCTTTGAACCTGGGTTCATGTGCATACCAGGCAAGTGCTCTAACTGCTGAACCACCAGTACAGTCCCCAAGCTTCTCTCTTATTTCTAGGATTTTTCCTGTAAGACAAACATGATCAATCACTTATTCATTAAAAATCAGCTCTTTTTACCTAATCCCAATTTGAATGTCAAAGATCCCACTCTTTTCCCTGCCACCTAGACCGAGAGATCAACTGTACCTGATTCTCCCTCCTTCACCTTTCAGACGTCATTGCGTCATTGCTAACCACATTTCCCCACTTTTCCCTTTTAGGCACATGTGTTGTCACTGTTTTCCTTTATATTCTTCTTCCGCCAATTAGTGTAGCCTGGCTCTCCATTCTTATGTTACTGGAACACTGTAAGTGCCTAACTGGCCTCTCTGTCTTTACTCTCTCTTTTCCCCCAGATCTACTCAAAAAACTAGTACATATATCATATAAGCACATTTTGTGGGATTTTTCTGATATGAACTCTTTAATGACTTTTTAAGATTAAGCCCAAAATGTTTTAACATGGAATCATGGGACCTCAAATTTAATGTGTGCTTCCTCGCTTTTTTTGTGTGAAACCTCTATATACAGACTCATATATTTTTATAGTAAAATGAGTACTAGGAGACAATAATTTTGAGTCTTAAATCTAGCTCTGCCATTTACCATGAGACCTTGGCCAAGTGACTTTATTTGGTGACTCTTTTTTCATCTATCAAATCAAGGAGAAATCAATGACAGTAAAATCTCCAAGGCCAGTTTTAGATATAAAATTCTATAAGAATATTAGAATAAACATATCCTTCACCTACTGTATTTATCCCTTTCCTTTAAAATATCCAAATGCTTTTATTTTATTACCATTTTTAGGCATTCACTTTGCTCTTATTTCTGTTCACCATTGAATATGCCAGATGAGTTTCATCAGTGCATTGTGATTACAATTTAGTGAATTGAAAATAATGTGTTTAAAGAAACAAAAAGTATTGAACAGACAGCATAAAAATATCATAGAGCATTAGATGTAGTAAACATAAACATGTTTCATGATATTTTTGTATTCTACACACACACACACACACATACTGGGATGATGTAAAATGTATTTTTACCACAGGTCAATAAAGTTTGAAAGCTGCAGCTTCACACCACACACCACATGACCAACACATCCATGCAGGCAATGTTTAAGCAATAACAAATCTACTGGACAGTTCTCTAGAGGTCGAAACTTCCTCTTCTTCCTATTTCCATGTGCTTCTGGCTCAATTACATTGGCTTCCTGAAGCCTGGAACTGACTCCTGGCAGCAGATGCCAGCTTCAGTACATGCCTCTAGAAGTTTTGGTTTGATACCTTATGGAAACCTTTTCTGGCTCCCAGCATCATTGCCTTCTTATTCAGCCTGTGTTCACTCTCTCAGTGTTTGACCTTCCCTATGTCTCATTGTAAGCCCTGTCCTTACACAGCTTTATTTGTGTCTTGGATACTCCCAGATACCTTAACTGAACAAGGGGGGGATTCAGATTTGAAAAAAAATGTAGAAGTTTTCTTTAATTTTGTTTTTATTAATTTTTTCTATAAGCACAAAGGAGAATAGGAAGTTGATTCTCTTTGTGATATTGGGAATGCATGGAAATTAAACTTCAGTAAGTAATTAATTCCAGCAATGAATAGTGTTAGGATTGTTTCAACTTCATCAAAGCTGTATGGCTTATGAAGCCCAAGTGTACTAACTATCACACCATTTCTTTTCTTCAGAGGCACTTAGAAATTTCCTTTGGAAGTTTATCAACATTGTTCTTGTGAAAAAGAAAGATCACATTTCTTGTGGACTCCAGAAGTGGAGATATAACTGTAATCAAATTTCATGTATAGAAATAGGTCATTTTATAATAAAATTCTCCCATGGGTTTTTCTATGCAAGCTGAACTTTGAAGTTAATGAATTGTGTGATAGATTCCACTTCACTCCTGTATAAGTGGCAAAAAATGAAGAATACGAACAATAACAGATACTGGAGGGGTTGTGGGAAGAAAGGAACTAATATGCTGTTGGTGGGACTGCAAGTTTGTACAGTCACTCTGGAAAGCAGTGTGAAGACTCCTGAAACAACTAGGGATGGAACTACCTTAGGACCCAGCTATCCCACTCATGTTTATTTCCCCAAGGAGCTAGAATCAGCATACTACAGAGATACAATTATACCAATGTTTATAGCAGCTCAATTTACAATAGCTAAATTATGGAATCAACCCAGCTGCCCCTCATTGGACCAGTGGATTCAAAACCTGTGGTATATATACACAATGGAGTTCTACTCTGCTATTAGAACAGTTTCAAGGCATTTGCAGCAAAACGGATGGAGATGGAAAAAATTATGCTGAGTGAAATATTCCAAACTCAGAGATTGAAATGCCGAATGTTTTCTCTCATATGTAGAAGCTAGGGTAAAATCTAAGACAGATTGAAAGCTAGCTAAGCTTAAAAATAATCCCAACATAGGTGAATTTTTACATAATTTTTACTATGAAGCTGGGGTTAAAAGGGAGGGGGGCGGAGAGTTGAGGAAGAGAATAGGGTGTTTAACAATGCAGCTGGAGGGAGGGATTAGGCGTCAATGCAGCCAGTAACCTTCAACTCCCATGTGAAGCTAAACTATACATAGGTGGGCAAGTGGATCAGAAAATTCAAAAATTAATACACATGTATAGGCTTAGTTCTATTTATAACATGGGGTTAAAGTAAGAGAGACATGGGAGCAGGGAGTGGTCAAAGGGGGAGACCCTGGACTAGGATCAGCCTTAATTTATTTTTTATTTTATCAATATCCATATATGCATGAATATGTAACAATAATTTCCTCCAATGTGTAAGACTATGTTGAACAAATAAAAAAAAGTGAGGCTATAAGCTCTTTCAAATGTATGTGTTTACTTTGACTAGCAGTTATTGCATCATTATTCCTCTACTCTGTGAAGATTCTTTTCTTTGTTTAAATTTTTTTTATGTGTTCAACATAGTCATACATATAGGAGGGAATCATTGCCGCATAGTCATGATCACATGCATAATGACAGAGCAAGCCAAGGCTGATGCCAGTTCATGATTTCCCCACCTTTGGGTTCTCCCCAATCCCATGTTTCCCCTACTTTACACCTGTACTAGTTGGGCTTCTCATGGAAGTTGAAAGTTCCCCACTGGGTTGATTACCCCCCTACTCCGTCCCTCCAGCTGCTTTGATAGACCCCTAATCCCACATTCCCCTTCCTGCCCCCCCTCCCTTCATCTCCCAGGCAAGGGTTGAATGTTTCCTCTCATATGTGGAAGCTAGAATACAATCAAAACAGTCTGAAAGTTGGCTAAGCTAATAATAACCTCAACATGGGTGAATTTTTACACTAACAGGGGGAAGCTTGCCTATGAAGATTTTTTCTTAATCTGTCCCCACCCTCCCTTTTTTTTTTTTTTTTGGTTTTGGTGTTGAAGACCATTCTGAGGTACATGTTAATCCCTCCAAAGTCTCTCAATGACACATTGATGTGAGCAACATGGTCATATGGTTTTTCCTCCATCCCTGCCTAGAACACCAGTTCATTGTCATTCTCATTGTGTTAACTTCTCCACTGCTGTCACTAAAGAACTGACAAGGACCGTTTTATGTGGAAAACGTGTATTTAGAGGCTCCCGTGTTTAAAACTATCTATATAAACTACTTTTCAGTCGTTTTTTTTTTTTAGAAATGACAAATGATTATTTAGAAAATGCCAAGTGATGTGCACCCTATGAACCTTGGTGGATATCAAATTTGTCACCAATCTAGTTCTAAAAATCTCTGATTGTCCTTGCCCCAGGCTATATCCTTCATCATTAATATATTGAAAAAAACATTTTATGAGAGTACCCATGTACTCTTTCAGTACCTTGTACTGTCTTCTTACCTTCCTGGCTTTTTCTGAAGTATTATATTCACACATAGCCTTTGTTTCTTTCCCCATCAAATCTTCATACACTTTCATACACTTCCATCTGTGAGTGCTAATTGTCTCCTGTCCTCTTCAGTTAAAAACCTAGTATCCTACCATCACTCTAAAAACATCCCCATGTATTCTAAGACTTGGTTTAAGTGCCATCACTTTGCTGAGAAGTTTTCTAAGTACCCTCATGCCCACAGCTCACAAAGGTTAGGATTCCTCTCAGGTGGACAGCAACCATCTTGCTCATTTGTAAATATCCAAAGTCTGAAAAATACAGCAGTTTGCTAGAAAAGGATCCAAGACTCAAATATAAGTTCCAAAACCATAAAACTTCTAGGAGAAAACATAGGAAAAAAACTGCTCTATATTGATTTTGGCAATGATTTTTTTGAATCAACACCAGAAACACAAGCAGCAAAAGCAAACATAAGCAAGCTGAATTGTACCAAACTAAAAATTTCCTGCATAGCAAAGAAATCAGCCAATAAAGCAAAAGTATAATCTATGGATTGAGAGAAAATGTTTTCAAACCATTTGTTGGATAAGCAATTAATACCCAATTGCATATTAAGAACTAAAATCTCAACAGGAAAAATAGAAAACAGGAACAAATAGCCCAATTAAAAATGGACAAAGGAAAAAAAAGCTATTAGTAAATACCAGAAAGACCATAGAGGGAAGAGAATGGAGAAGGGGGATAATTGGAGACTGAATTAGATAGAATAAGTTATTCTGCATGTTTTTATAAACATGTTAATATATATTCTACTGTCGAGTATATATAAAAAGAACACGGTGTGAGTGGAAGGGAGGGGAAGGGAAAATACTGGGAACTGAGTTAAAACAAGGTACAATTCAAGCTTTTATAAGTATACCATTGCATATACTGTTGTCACGAATACATGAAAAAAATCCAAGTTTTTTCATAAGTATAAGAATTGGGCACTATACTTGGGTATATTAGAATAAATATATACCCCAGAAAAAGAGGCAAGGAACAAGGGGATAGGAGGAGGGAAGGTGCGGGAGTGCTGGGGGGGATGTTGGCTAAATTATATTGTTGTATTGTGTGTGTGTGTGTGAATAGGTGACATCATTACATAAACTATAATGCACCAGTAAAAATAATTAATAATAAATAAATAAAAAGAATGGACAGCGGAGTTGAATAGGCATGGTTTCCAGAGACATGCAAATGGCTGATAGGTAGGTGAAAAGCTGCTCTAATCATCAGAGATGCACAGATCAAAACCAAAATGAGACATCATCTCATATCTGTTAGTGGCTGTATTCAAAAAGACCAGAGATAACAGCTAGTTGAGGGTATGGGGGAAAAGGATCCCTGTATACTGTTGGTGGATTGAAAATTGGTATGGATGTTATAAAAAATATTATAGAGGCCCCTCAATAAGTTAAAAATAGTACTACCATATCACCCATCAATCCCACTTCTGTTGTGGTATTCATTTTATAGCGTTTATCAAATAATATTTTAACTCTTGACTATATTCAATCATTTTCCTTCTTAAAATATTTTTATTAGTGCATTATAATCACCAATAATATTGGTGTTCAATATTAATAAATACATATAACAGTTTACTCCACTTCAGTCTGCAGTGTATCCTCCTTTCTTCCTCCTCCCTCCCCCGATCCTCATTCTCTACTTGATCAGTCTTCCTTCTGTGTATATATTTTTAATTTTTGCATTATAATTACATATAAAAGTTGAAAGCATTATGATGTATGCATCCATACATATCTAGAAGAAATAAACCCAGTTTCTTAATATTTATGTCCTCCCACTTTCATTGTAGCATTATTAAAAATAATCAGGACACGGAAACAAACTAAGTGTCCATACAGGATGAGTAGATAAAGACATTTTGTTACCTATGTACCATGAAATATTATTCAGTCATAGAAAGGAAGGATACTTTGCCATTTACAACAGCGCGAATGAACCTGGAGAAAATTATGCTATGTGAAACAGCCAGACAAAGAAAGACAAAGACTGCATGATGTCACTTTTATGTGGAATTTGAAAAATCCAAGGTCACAGAAGCAGAATAGAACAATAGTTCTCAGAGATTTGATGATGGGAAAAATATGGAGATGCTGATCCATGGGTAAAAACGTCAGTAATAAGATGAACAATATTAGAGTCCTACTGTACAACATGATTTGTAATGTATATATTAATCAATCTGCTGTGGTATTCATTTCATAACATTTATCAATAACATTTTAACCCTTGAATATACTCAATCATTTTTTTCTTTCATAAAATATTTTTATTAGTGCATTATAATTACAAATAATAGTGGGGTTCAATATTCATAATTGCATATAACAGTTTACTCCACTTCAGTCCGCAGTATATCCGCCTTTATTCCTCCTCCCTCCCCCTGATCCTCATTCTCTACTCCATCAGTCTCCCTTCTATTTATCTGTTTTTAAGTTTTGCATTATAATTACCTATAGAAGTTGAAAGCATTATGATGTATGCATACATGCACCTAGCATAAATTGGTCCGTTTCACTCCTTAGTTATATTTTTTCCTTTTCTCTCCTGTCCTCTCTCCCCCTTAGTCCCCAGCATTTAGTCTACTATGAATTCATTACAAAAGAGCACCACTCTCAATACATGTTGTAAGAATAACTATTCACATAACGATTCTAATAACTTTTTGTAAAACTTGTTTTGGTGCCTGAAAATCTGCTTGCAATCAGGCAGTTTTTTATTAACTTTCCTCTAAGTCTGTGAAGCTATAATTTAAGCCTAGTTCTGTGTTCTGTTGTGAATTTGATCATTTTCCTCCACTAATTATTCCTTTAGGCACTTAAAGATGAAATTAACTCCCCATTTTTCTCTTCTCCAAGCTGAATTTTCTAACCTCTCACCTCAAATTCTCTTTTCGAGCCATTTATATATTTATTTCATTTTTTAGGTACCAGGGTTTCAACCCGGGTTGCTTAACTACTGAGCTACATCCCCAACCTGTTTTCATTTTTTTTATTTTGAGACAGGGTCTTGCTAAGTTGCTTAGGGTCTAAGTTGCTGAGGCTGGCTTTGAATTTGCTCTCCTTCTTTCTCAGCCTCTGGAGCTGCTAGGACTAAAGGCATGCACCACTGTGCCCAGCTTAAAAAAAAATTAAAAAAGAGATAGAGGGACAACGGGGTGGGGGAGAGAGAGATTCAATTTTATTTAGTTTTTCATTTGGCTTTCATTGCTGTGATGCTGGGGTTTGAACCTGCATCCTTGTGCATGCCAGGCAAGCACTGTAACAACTGAGCCACTGCTCCAGCCCCGCCAAGCTAATTTTTTTTTTTATTTTTTTGGAGAGAAGGACAGCGAGAGAGAGAGAGAGAGAGAGAGAGAGAGAGAAAGTGAGAATCAATTTTTATTGAGTTTTTCACATGGCTTTCATTGCTCTGACACTTAGCTGTGTATGTGGGTGCTGGGGTCTGAACTCATGCACTCACACATGCAGGGCAAGCACCGTAACCGCTGAGCCACCGCTCCAGCCCCTGAATTTTGAATCTACAGAAAAAGGTGCATATATTTATTGTGTACAGTGTGCTGTTGTGGAGTTTATATACATTCTGGAGGAATAAATCCTGCTAATTGACTTATTTGCATTGCCTCAGTTGTTACCATTTCTATGGTGAGAACATAACATTCACTGTCACACTTTTAAAAAGTACTAATTACCCTTTGATTTTTAAAATTAAACTACTTGTTTTGCAATAAATGTAGCTTTGTACACAGTTATTAGAAATAATACAAAATATGATAACTCCGATATCCTTTTCCCAGTTTCCACAAGTGGTTAATATTTTGCAAAGGTAGAGTACAATGTCACTGTCAGGATACTGTTGGTATAGTTAAGAACAGGAACCCAGTGCTTCTCTCTCCTTTTTTTTTTTTAAGAGAGAAGGAGAGAGAGAGAGAGAATTAATTTTTATTGAGTTTTTCACATGGCTTTCATTGCTCTGACATTTAGCTGTGTATGTGGGTGCTGGGGTTTGAACCCATCATGTACTTGCGCATACCGGGCAAGGGCCATAACCACAGAGCCACCAATCCAGCCTCCCCCGCCATGTTTCTCTTTATGGCTACATGATCTTCCTCCATTGCTTCCCTTTCTAGCTCTTCTACTACTAATCTGTTCCCCATTTCTGTGATTTTGTCAATTTAAGAATGCTATATAAAAATAACCATATAATAATGTGACCTTTGGAGACTGACTTTTTTGTTAAACATAATTCATTTTCAGGAAATGTATCCAGAATATGTTATGAATATATTTCTTTTTCTTGCCTAGTTGTACTCCATGAAATGGATGTACCACAATTTATTTAAATTTTCACCAATTGCTGGAAATTTGTTTCCAGTTATGTTGAATAAATCTGTAATCATTTGGATAAACATTTTTTTGTAAATGTAAATAAATATTCATTTTCTGGGATGAATGTCCATGAGTTTTTTACATAATTGTGGGTATTTCTTCTTGATTGTACAGTAAACATATTCAAGTGGCAGCTTCTTAAAAGTTAGCTATTAATATGACATTAGTTAGGTGTATAAATTAAAATTTTGTATTATTTTATATTAAAAATATAAATTTTGTACATGGTACATTTTGTACTATAAATGAATCATTTACCATCCATGATTTGTAACTTTATCCTTTGGTTGCTTGGAAAATATTGGTTCACTGAACTATGAAGTTCATCCACACATTGACACATTTTATTATATACTGAAAAAATCCCTTCATTTGTAAATATTACTATTGCTCTCATGAAAACAGACTTTAAGTACTAAGAAGTTGCTAATTTCAATGCAGTGGATAAATATTTTCTAAAATGTTTTTATTTCCTGCAATCTCAAAACTTTTATCATGGGAAGAAAATGTGATCAGTATTTTGCCTTGAAATGTGTGTCTGTCAACTTTCTCCACTATATAGTGTAAGAATCTGTCCCTTGAGCTCATGAATCATGGCTTTTCTCGAATTCCCTAATGCACTAATCTAGCCTTATATCATTCTTTTTCAAACACTTCTGCTCACAAACACACTAAAATAATTAAAAAGATATATATATACACACACATATATATATACACACACACACATATATATATACATATATACACATACACACAGATAGGCACATGTGTATACACATATATGTAATAGGACACAAGCATATATGCCACATTTATTCATTTATTTGAGATGTGGCCTATGTTATCCCGTTGCTCGAATCTCCTGGACTCAAGTGATCTTCCTTCTTCAGACCCCAAGTAACTGGGACTACAGACATGCCACAGCACCCAAGGAACACTCATTATCTAGAAAAGTTTGTTGCAAGTTTGAATAGATACAAAGGATATAACTTGCTCTATATTGGATATACGTTTTAAAAAACCCTATACCATTGACTTAAATGTAACCATTGAAATCCAAACACCTGAGAGCTCTGATGCTTATAATTCAGTTAAATTTACAAGTTTTAAAGATCAGAAAATTAACATTGTTTCCAGTTCTTCTAAAATTTCTATTTCCGTTATACTTCCTTCAGTAAATTTTATGCTAATGTGCTTGTATTATTGCATGAATTTTAAACAAAATAATACAGATAAATTGCATGTGTAGATATGTCTATATGTGTGTGTGTATTTCCCTGAAAGAAATCTCTTGGATTAAATTATTGTCATAAAATATTTCAGTACTGTTGATCAAAATATCATAGCTATAGATCAAATTATAAAAGATAATCATTATGCATGAAATAATAATTTGTTGGAAATAACTTTTTATAAGATGAATAAGCTCATTTTATGAATTATTCATGAATCCATGTATAAATATTACTTATGAGTGGAATTGAGACTTCTGTGAACAGAAGATATTTATATATTATTTTTTCCTGTTTTTCATTTTCATAAATGTAAAGATTATGAAATACTGTTCACATAAATAAAGAGATGGTCTAGATGAAATTGTATTTCCATAACACTAGAAGAAAAATTTTAATGATCACCTGATGAATCTTCTTTCTATATTGGTAATAGCAAAATAACTACATCATGATGTAGTTCAGGTTCAAACTTAATTTGTCTTCTGAATGCAAATTTATCCCCAAGGCAATTCACTTGCCTGATATTGATGCCAGTTTGGGACACTAAGGCAAGCATAATAGACAGACTATTTTGTAGAGAGCAAAGCATAGGACAAAGAGCAGACTTCCCCCAGAGAGGGAGAAGGGGCACAGCCGAAGAGGCAGTTAGGTTTGTCTTTTATAGGATGTTCTCCCTTTAATTGGTCATCCTCTCCCTTTCCCCAAACCTAGGATGTGGGCATGGCAAATTCTGGTTGAGTCCAGCCTTTGATTTGCGCCTTGGGCATTAATAGAAAGAATGTGGCACCTTGCTTAGCAGAAGGGAGTATGTACATCTGAACCCACCTTGCTGGACCCTTCTCAATAGATCGGGGGATGCCATATTGATCTTAAAGGAAGAAAAATGATTTTCCCTTGACTGACTTGAACATTCTAACTATTCTGACTACCTAACTTTCCCCCCTGTCTCATTCTCATTTAAACTTCATATCTATCTGTGACATAAGAATTTATTCTAATTCTACAGATGGAGAAAGTTGTGTCTAGAAAGGTAACTTACTGTTACAAATTGAGGGCAGAGCTGAAATTTGAACTCAGGCTCAGTGACTCTTGGTTCTTAAACTCCTTTGATTTAAACTCTATGTTATGGTCAGCTCTATTTATTTATTTATTTATTTATTTTTATTGATTTCTTATAGATATACAATGGCATATTATGAAAGTATGGAATATAACTTGTTCTAATTCAGTCCCCAGTATTTTCTCTTTCCCTACCTTCTTCCTGCCCCCTGTTCTTTTTTGATATACATGATAATAGAATATGCATTAACATAATTATAAATGCTTGAAGTATAACTTAGTTAATTTAGTCTTCAGTATTCCCCCCCACTCACACACTTGTTCTCTTCCCTCTACTCTACTAATCTTTCTGTTATTTGATAATAGTTTTTTTTTTCAAATATCTATATTCTTAAAATAAGAACCAAGAATGTCTATTGTAGGATAGATGCTTGAGAGAGTTTTTTTTTTCCTAAATACTATTTTAGAATGATAAATGGTTAAATCAGCCAGAGCAAATAACTGTCTTTGACTTGTAGTTTGGATAGAAATTATTTGATAATTCATTTCAATATTATACTTATTAATGTTGCACATACATATGTATACGTATACATATGTAATTTAGGAATCTTTGAAGTTTATAATAAGTTTCAAAGATAATACAAATGATTTCTCACTCACTTGCTCTAATGATATTGTCTTAGAAAATCATAATATATTTCTTAAATCTGAGATCATTGGTGCAATGCAATCAGTTAAACTTCCCTATGTCATATTATTTTTTTGTTTTTGTTTTAATTTTAATTTTTCTATTTTTTAATTGGTATATTATAGCTGTACATAATGGTGGGGTTTGCTGTCACACATTCATAGATGTGCATAATATACAATATAATTTGGTCAATATCTCTCCCAGCATCCCGCCCATCTCCCTCTACCATCCCTTGGTCTCTTTCCTCTCTTTCTAGGTCATATATTTTTCTTAATCTATGTGAGTATAATGACATAATTCTTGTACTATGAAGAACAGTATTTGTATACATGATAACAGTGTATAGAATGACATACTTATAAATTCTTGGGGAATACCTTGTTTTAACTGAGTTCCAACATTCCCCATTCTCCTCCTTTCCTATCACCCCTTGTTTTTTAGATAAATTTGACAATAGGATTAAACATTTACATTTTGTGAAGTATAGCTTACTTCAGTTTAGTCTGCAGCATCCCCTCGCTCCTTCTCCTTTCTCTTCTCTCTACTGTCTTTCTGTTGTTAACTAAATGACTTTTATTCCCCTTTTTTCAGTGAGTCAAATTATATATTGATGAGATTCACTATGTTACATTCATAATTGGATATGACCAGGTGAAGCCTGATTCCTTCCATTAACTTTCCCTGTTTCATTCCTCCTTCCTCCATTTCCTTCCCCTTTCACTATTCCTTTGTTCTTTTCCTTATTTCTGATTAGCTTCTACATTTCAGAGAGAACATTCAATCTTTGGTTTTATTCAGACTGTCTTATTTCACTCAGCATAATATCCTCCAATTTCATCCGTTTGCCAAATGACATAATATCATTCACCCTTGCGGCTGAGTAATACTCCATTGTGTGTATATAGCACAATTTTTATCCATCCATCAGTAGAAGGGCACCTTGGTAGGTTCCATAGCTTAGCTATTGTGAATTGAGCTGCTACCAATATTGACATGGCTGCATCCTTGTACTATGCTGCTTTTAAGTTCTTCTGGATATATACCAAGGAGTGGGATAGCTGGGTCAAATGGTGGTTCCACAGTGGAACAACTGCTGGAAACAGCAAGAATCCTATGGGTTTTTTTTTTGCATAACTCTTTTGGGAGATTGTTTCTTAAGTCAATTTTTACAAATATCAAGTAGCTAATGAAGTTTAGTTTATCAGTAGTTCTTTTGATTTACCCAATGCTCAGAAAAGAAAATCTTAATTGCTTAAAAAAATGAATAGATATCACTTATTTTTCCATTTACTAATCAGAATAAATTTACCTAAATTTGAATCTTATTTTTACAAATTTGCATTGAGTGATTATTTTACATGCTATATTTGTTGGCAATATTTCTAATATTCTAGGAATTTTTGTAGTTATAAAACTGAGTATTTACAAAACTATGCACTGAAGATTTTGTCAGTGGACAGAACGGGTCCATAGGGCCCTGGCAGCTGCACACAATTCTGTCTCTCTGCTCACTTCCCAAGGGTCATATCTCCAGAATCTCTCAAATATATCCACATCCAGCATTGAAAATGTCATAGTCCTTTATGAAATAAGTGAAACAGGATAGAATGCCTTTGTTGACTACACTTTTTGCCATGTTTAGACCAATGTGGGCTCCACAGGAAGAGCCTGGGAGTGAGGAAGTCCTGGGTCTCCACAGCAGCAGCCTCTGGAAACTTCCAGGTTTATTTCAAGTCTTCATGATTCTGCTCAGTTGTTCACAAGTTTTCATCCACACTGAAGTGACTTTTCCCTTAACAAGAAATTTAAAATTGAAAAGTGTAGAAGAACAGCAGATAGGAACAAACAGAAGCATCCGAAGGGAGCACAGAGGAACAAGAACCAGACTACTAGACAGGCCCAAAGATGACTCAGCTGAGCTGATCTGTAACAGCAGAAAAGGTCCTCAGACAAACAGGACTGCATCAGACATTCAAAAGGTGAGCAGTGATAGTCAGACTACAAGAGAGTCTAGACCCAAACAGAAATGTCCCCCTCCCTAGGGCTAATGATTTAATTTTAAGGGAATACTTTGAAAATTATGCAAGAATCAAAACAAACATTACTTGATATACACACTTATAGTTAATTTGTAGAAAAAAGCATGTAACTTCCTATTTCAGTAAATTATTGGTTTCATTATGTCCCAAAATCATTTTGTTTACTTTCTGAAATCAAGTCAGCTAAGTCCTATAGATGCTATAGGACTTACATGGTCCTTGGCCACTTACATGGTCTCACCAGTCTGCCTGCTCTGAGGGCAGGACTCTAGGAACCTAACTCCTCTTTTGCCTGCCTGTGGCTTCTGCACCATAGAAAAGATTCATTAGGTTATCATTAGGAATCCGCATTACTAAACCAGATGTTGAAGAATTATGGATCTTTGTGAAATAGAATTTTATTAAAATAGGGAATGATTTGAGAAAGCAGGAGACAAAGAAAGGACTTTGAGATGCTTTAATGTTTATGTCTTCTCTCACATAGGAAAGAGTTTAAACTTAAAGCAATAGGTACAAAATGAAGTTCCAAATCCTGAATTGATTCTCAGCTCTTGCACTGGTTGGGTGTGTGTTTTTGACAAATTATATACCCTTTCTGAACCCCAATTTTCTCATCAGTAAAATGGGGAAATACATGTCTAATAGAGAAAAATCGTAGTGTAGTGCTCCTTATATAGAAAATGTCACACATGATTCACTCAAAGCATCACCTGCTTTTTTTCTATCTAAATTTAATATTTTATTTTTCCATATTCTACTTGTTTTAAATAATTCACATACCAAAATCTGTGCGTAACTAATATATTTAATTTGCTGAACTTGGAGACAAGTGTGCAGCTATGAAACCATCAGCACAATGTATGCCATGAGCTTGTCTATCACCTCTAAAAGTTGCATCCTTCTTCCTTATTTATGATTGAGATTATTGGTATCACGTTTGTGGTAACAGCAGAAGACATAAGGTCTACCTTAATACAATACAGTAGTACCTGTAGCTGATCTCTAGGCCTTATTTATCTTGTATTTTAGAGCTTGCTAATCGTGAGGAAATGGAAGAAAAACTGATATACTACAAATGGAAATGTTCAGAGTTTTATAAATGGCATCAAATAGATAATACAGCTAAGGAATAATAAAAAGTCTGAATAGTAGTGGGAGTAAAAGTACTTTATAAAATTTCTGAGTTTGGATATCTTGGCAATGGAGGAAAGGTGATGTGCAGCAGGAAGTAATTCTTCCCACATAACTTTACCAGGGCACTTTGCAGTGAAGTAGTACTCCTTTAATTGCCATAAGGAAGTAAAGGAGTAACTTACCTTCAGTTGCCTTGGAATTTTGAGGAAATTCTATGCATGTTGACTATCTTCCTGGGTGAGGTTTTCCTCCATACTTTCTTCTCCGTGAACACTGAAGGCCACAAGTGTGAAAGCCCAAATTAGAATTTTATCTGCTCAAGTGCAGGAAATGTGATTGGTTGCTGGGGTCATTTAACAGGACAGAGTCTCAGCCTTGGGCACATGGCAGTACTTCCCATACACAAGACCTTCATTTGATGATGGAAAGATGATGTCTTGGAAATTTAAATTCATGCATTATGAATAGAATTTTACGTTTTAATATTAAGTCCCATTTAAAAAAGATTTTAGCAATCAAAATTTTCACATATATCTATGTATATATACATATTTATCATATAGATGTATATATATATGGATATATATATATATCATGTTAAATTTCTCAAATTCACTTAAAATGTACCTTCTTTTAGACAAAGGGCCTTTTTAATCATTTCAAATGAGTCAATTATTTGAAAATTTTGGTGGAATCCAATTGTCCCTAGGCTAGAAATAGTATTTCATCCATTCTATTAGCAAATTGAAATAAACTGAGAGTTTCTGCCTCAATATTGATTAGTTTACTAGAGATGAAATTATTTATTTGCTCTCTTTCCAAGCAGGGTTATTTAGGGGAAGTCTGCTAAGCCTGGAGGAAAAATCAGCATACCTAAGTATTTTTATTTTATTTATAGAATGCTTTTGGAGGAAATCTTTAATAACAATCTAAAAGAACTTCCATTTTTATCTCTGAGAAAATATTTTACGTGTCAAATTTGCTGCTTAATTGCAATGAAGGCGATATAAAATCTTACTCCAGATGTTCAGTTCAGCAATCAATTATTCAGCGCTGCCTCTATACACAATAGAGCTTTACTATCAATGAAGAATGCAGTGTTGAAAAATCCAACATTATCAACTTCCTCACAGATTTATTGTGGATAAAATTTACATAATAACAGGGTTATTGATTTGTTGTGTGCCAAACCCTGTTTTCAGCACTTGAATTTTTAAATCTATTTGTTTCAACAACCCTTTTCATTAGATATTATCTGTATTTATTAGATAAAGAAACAAAGTCCTTGGAAGATAAGGTACAGGCTAGCATCACCCTATTAGAGAAGAAAAAGTGAGACTGAAGAATTGAAGAGGAGGGGCTGGAGCCTTGGTTCAGTGATAACTGCGCTTGCCTGGCGTGCGCAAGTACGTGAGTTCAAACCCCAGCACCACGTATACAACGAAGTCTCAGAGCAACAAAAGCCATGTGAAAAACTAAATAAAAATTGATTCTCTCTGTCTCTTTCTATCACTGTCCCTTCTTTCTTAAAAAAAAAAAAAGAAGAATTGAAGAGGAATGATAGACTTATACAGCTCATACAGCTGAGCTGCATTTCAACAAGGATTTAGAGCTCATTATTCAAAAAGCATTTAAGAATTTTGAAAAGGAAACAGTAATAAAGATTAAGTGAAGCTCATATCCTTCTAAAAGAAGGAAGTTTAGAAATGCAATGTTCTGGAAGTCTGTGGGCATTAAAGTTCTGCATTTTGACAATGCATTGGAAAAGATCTCATAATATTTTTACATCTAAGATGCCAAAATGTGAGGATGGTGGTAATCTTAGGAGAATTCAAAACTTGTTTAATGATAGTAAGAAATATCTAGATATTTTACACATTATAAAGCTACACATAGACTGCACAGCAGTTAGGAACTGGGTTACATATTCAGCATAATAATTGCTTCAGTTTTTTTGTAAATATTAGCACCTCCCTTATTGTGCAAAAGTAAACCATACGTCCTAGATTTTACTAACAATCAATAAGTGTGAAATATTGTTGTGGACTAAGTAATGTAGGACAACCTGGAAGTTGTTTAACAGTAGACTTTGAACTCTAATCTCCGCCACGTCCTCCTGAACACTTATGGTATTAACTTGTCTACTGGCAGAGATAGAATACAAATCACATTTTTAAAGAATTACATTTTTGAGATTTCGTTAGTTGAAAATAGTTGAAGCAATAACTATAATAAAAATGAAAGGATAATATACCAATTGGGGAGCCTCTATTATATATTAAACATTTCTCATATGTCATCATAATCATCATAATAACTCATAATTTAAGTTTTATTGTTTCCTGTTTAAATATGAAAATCTTCAGGCTCAGAGAGGTCAAGGAACTGATTTTTAGTCACATGGCCAGTTTGTAGCACTTGATGATTAGAGACAGGTCTTTCTCTCAATAAAGCTTAAAATTATTTTGTTACCTTCTACCAAACATCTAAGGATATGGATTACTATATAGTAAATAATAAATGTTGCATTAGTTTAAAATACACCACGTTTGGATATGAATAGAAAAGTGTAGATGTGACTCTCTAAATCTCTCATTAAACAAAAATTCATAAAGCCTTTTGATTTATACAAATTTAGTTGAATCAAGACAATATTGATATTTTAAAAATGACCTCTATAAGTTCTTAGAATACTGGTGGATAGTTCTGTATCTTACACTTGAGTGGATGGAAAACAATTGATAGATGGTAGCTTTTATTGTTTTAATTCTTATCATTATTTACACTGACAATCTACCTCAGTAGACTTGTGTAGCATCATGAGTTCACTGGTTTTCATTTAAGAAAACCTGAAGAGGGGCTGGAGTGGTGGCTCAGTGATTATGGCGCTTGCCTGACATACAGGATTATGCTGGTTCAAACCCCAGCACCACGAACACAACTAAGTGTCAGAGCAATGAAGGTCACATGAGAAAGTACATAAAAATTGATTCTCTCTTTATCTCTCTCATATAAAAGAAAAAGACCAATCAAACTAGAAAACAACTGAACAGTTTCAAAATTATGCCATTTAAGCTAAAGTTGAAGGAACTAGAGCTACTGTTTTAAGGAATAAATTGACTAATATGTGAGATGATAGTGTTTATGGAACTGACAGGTTCATCTCCAAACACTAGTATGATGATTTCAGCTTCAGATTAGAGAGAAAATTAGTGAATTAGTACGAAATATCTCATGAAATGAGGAATTTTTGATTACTGGGAACATTCAAGCAGATATTAGATGATTATTTGCCAAAAGTAAAGGAGAATACTAAGCATCAGAAAAGCATTTTCATATCTTGTTACTTTCCTGTATGGCAATTTATGTACATTTATATACAGCACTTATAATATGCATGCACATATATAAGCATGCATATGGTTTTGTATTTATTATTTACACATAGATATAAATACCCACATATGAACACAAGCATGTAACAGAAATATTTATATATAAGGAAGTTAGTTTTCATCATTGAACTAGCTTAGGCTTCTAAAGGAAAGCAATTAATTATCAAAATGTAAATTTTGTAGAGCAATCTCCTATATCTTTAAAACTGTAAGATATACTCTACATTCCTGCTAAACCTTCTATTTCAAGACCTCAGCTGACTGAATGACAATCAAATATTGTGGAGTGTACATAAGAATTACTTTAAAAGGTAATCCATTATCATGGGAATTAAAAAAAGCCAATGCATACTGTAGGCAGTGACTATGACTCTGCCTCTTGTACAACAGAAATACTTTTAGGAAAAGTCCTAGATTTCGTTCCATAGGTTACATATCCTTGGGTCCAATAACATTGAAACTCTAATTGGTTCTTTAAAACCCTAGAACATTAGAAAAATCTTGTAATCTGCGTTTGCTTTATGAAATAGAAGGTATCCACTTATGAGACTTTTGAGAATTTTCCTAACATTTCTATACCCTTATTTCCTTTAAGCAAGATGAAAGTCCTTAGGAAGGGGGTAAGTAAGGACAAACAGTGACAAGCCAGGATCAGCTTGTTTTAATGTTCCCCTAGCACTGTCCCTAACTCACTTCCAACAGGGGATTCCTTTTCCAGCATATGGGATCTTGAATGAGCAGACTCTCTGGGCCATGGGTGTGCTGACTGATAAGACCCTTTGGACAATTCTTGGGAACTTTGCGGTATCTGTCTTCTTCAACTGGTCTCTGCCTTGTACATTCCCTCAGTCTAGTACACAAAGAGCATTTTTTGGTTTCCAACAAGTTGTGGGACTTTTCAGAGAATGTATATGTATATAGCTCTTCTCTCTCTCTGTCTATCTATCTACAAGATATATCATCAGAATCTTTGAGGAACTGAGGATGATTAGATATAGAATGAGATGATTTTAATATAGTCAGATTTAGTAGAATTTGAATGAGCATCTGACAAGAATAAAGTAGAAAATAATGCAACCTAAAAATTCCCTTTCAACTTCAAAGGACCGAAATTGCATGAAGTCTCTTTGGGGCAGCTGTGCTTCTCCATGTCTGTTCTTGTAAGAAACCAGGAAGTCAGCCAGAAGAGGGTTCTTTTTGTTTTGTTTTGTTTTAAACAAGATTTTGTTTTTCATTATAGTTTTACATGCTGAAAGGGTTTGTTGTTACACTTCCGTAAGCAATCATAAGCAATACTCTGTTAAGGTGCAGATTTATCCTGATGATGTAGTAATTGATGTATCAGAATGTCATTTAATTTTATTGGGTGTTTTGTATACTAGACAACAGTCTCAAAATCTTATTTGGCTAATTCCTCAGGAATAGAATGCTAACATACAACTCTAGAAGATTAAGATTAACATGCGGACGTTATTCCAATCAAGTTCTACTATGTGTATATAAAGGTGTCAGGTCTGCCATGACTGCTGACTGGAGAGGTCAGTTCCCTTCCACATGGGCACCTGCTCAGGCTACCCCCTAGTGGGCTCCAACACGTCAGCTGGCTTCTAAGAGAGAAAGCACATGCAAGATGGGAGTGAGTTTCTATATGTTAGTAACTATCGCTATAGTCTATTCATCAGAGATAAGTAACTAAATCCGGTGAATATTCAACCAGAGAGATGTAAGTTTAATTTATTGAATGGAGGAGTATCAAGGAATTTGTGGACATATATTTATTTATAAAATCATCACATTGAGATATTCAGGAAGAAACATTTTATGTTAAGCATCTCATATTATGCATTTATTTTGCAGGTTTTTTTTGTCAGTACTGGGGATTAAACCATGCGGCACACTAAACTATATCTCCAGGCATTTTTATTTTTTATTTTGAGACAGGTTATCTCTATATTGCCCAGGCTGGCCTCAAACTTATGATCTTCTAGCTACAGTCACCCTAGTAGCTGGAATTACAGGAATGTCACCATACCTAGCTCATTTAGTCTTTATGGCATCCTATGACTCAAGTACTATTGTGAAATCCATTTAATAATGGAGAATTTGATGCTGAATATGTGTATATACATACATACATACACACAAATATGTGTGTGTATATATATGCAGTTATATATTGGTATATGTAATATGCCCATGTTGCATGCTTTGTAATGGCAGAAGTATAATTCTAATTCTGGTCTGATTGACTACTAATGTACTTTGAACTGCTTAACAACACAGCCTGCAAGGTAAAGTCCTTTGATGGTAGCTCGTGAATAATTCTCTTATTTTTGTAACTCTTAGACAAATATTTTCATATAATATATAATGGACTTTCCTAGGTATGAGGAAAAAAGACCATAAAGATGAGTAAGAAGTACAGATGTCATGGAATTGAAATGTTGATTTCAGGGATGTTAGCAATGTGTTTTAGACTTCTTGTTGAAGCAGACAGCTCTGCGATATATACATGCTCAGGCTGTGTGCTATCAGCTTGGACACCTCCAGTAGTAGAAGACATGCTCCCTGCCCTGGGAGGCAAACCATTTAGTTTAGTTAGCTGGGTCAGTCATCTCTCATTTTTTAAAATTACTCTCACAGGCATAATCTGCCTTCTTCCAACTTGGCCTTAATTTTATATCCGTTTTAAAATAGTCATAATCTGTAATCAGTCAACATCTGCACCCACTCAATGTATGTGTTTTAAGTTGTAATTATCCAGGAATGAATTTTATTTCCCTCTTCTTGAGATTCAAATCAATAATCATTAACTGGAATCATTTCACTTAAAGCTTCATTAAATTTACCAAATTAACTAATCAAATAGGTGGAACTAACATAACAAATAAGCAATTTCACAAACAGCTCTGTGCTAGCTGCAACCTGAATATTCATGTAAAATGAAACTCCAGCGTGAGACTGTAGTTCTGCTCATGTGAAAGCAGTTACATTACGTTCCTATCACCATTTCACTCTCATCACAACCAAGCGGGTCTCTGGGATGGTTCCCAGGTTGCTTATAGAAAGTGAGGCTAGCAAAGGCACAATTCCCTCCTAGATGTCAGGCCTCGCATCCTAATTTTTTCACCCACACTATATTGGAATAAAAATGAGATCAACACTGTCATTTTATAGATGTGAAAACCGAGCCATATGTTAAGCACCATCTTCTGGGTTATGATGCCTCAAGAACACTAATGTCTTTACGAGTCACCCGGGATAATGATTGAGTAGATGTGGGTTGAACCTAATATTTCATATTTCCACCAAGCCCCCAGGTAATCTGTGTTCTTGCCCATGTGTCATACATTGTGGTCCAATTCAGAACCTTGCAATATAAGAGAGTGTGGTCCTGGACCAGCAGCACCAGCATGGTATGAGACACTTAGAAATTCAGACACCCTGGCCTCACCAGAGACCTGTTGAATGACATCTGGGCCTGGGACATGGAGATCTATTTTTTTTTTTAAAGAGAGAAGGACAGTGAGAGAGAAAGAGAGAGACAGAGACAGAGAAAGAGAGTGAGAGAGAGAGAATCAATTTTTATTGAGTTTTTCACATGGCTTTCGTTGCTCTGACACTTAGTTGTGTATGTGGGTTGCTGGGGTTTGAACCCGTGTACTTGTGCATGTCGGGCAAACGCCGTAACTACCAAGCCACCGCTCCAGCCCCATGGAGATCTATTTTAATAAACCTCCAAGGTAATTAAGTTCACACTACAGTTTGGGAAGTATTAATTTGGATTTCATATTGAATTAACATCAGAAGAAATGATGTTTTCTCACTCCCTGGAACTCTCTCCTCTATATCACATTGTTTCTCCCAAAGCTGAAAAGGGCTGCCATTAGGGTTCGTGAACCTTCAAGGTTTTATCTGTAGTTCTGGTCCTTCTCATTCTATGTGATTGCTTGAATAAATCTTATCTTCACAAACTTCAACTAGCATTTACATGCTGAAGCAACATCAAGTTTATATCTCCTATGCTAACTGCCTTTAGTTTAAGGTTGGCAATTCTGTTTCTCAACTATTTATATGCACAGGAGTGTCTGACAGGCACATTAAATTCTTATATCCAAATCATCTCTCATTAATTTTCCACAATCTATTTTTTTAGCAATCTTTTCTGCTACGTTCAATAATCCCATATATTCAGTTTCTGAGGATAGTCCTCAGAATATTTATTAAATTCTCCCTATCAATCACTTCTAACACCTATTCATTTAATAAATTTTGCCTTCCCTGCATTTTCTCTTTATTATATAATTTACTGAGAGAAGTTAAAATACAAGGAAGTGGTAAGAGACTTTACTATAAAATTAAAAAATCATTAATTGTATGTTTTAGACACTGTGCTGAGCACTTTGATTATATTTTGTAGATAGCCAAGAAACTCAAACCTCAGAAGGGTAGATAGGCAACCACATGAAAGATGTGCCATTTATTGACCAATTCAAAGGAGTTTTTTATTCCTTTTATTCCACTGCTATATTCACTCAAGAAGCTGGGAAAGTGAGTGCTCCCTTGAAGATTGCTATATTTCTGGATACTGAGATATAAAAAGACATTTTCAAAGGATGCAGAGAAAAATGCCTA
Source organism: Aplodontia rufa (assembly GCA_004027875.1). Classification (NCBI taxonomy): domain Eukaryota; kingdom Metazoa; phylum Chordata; class Mammalia; order Rodentia; family Aplodontiidae; genus Aplodontia; species Aplodontia rufa. The sequence continues at coordinate 3,933 of PVKS010006877.1, read as the reverse complement.
ATTTCTTGATAAGAAAGACAGGGCCTCCACAATGAAAATTACAGAACTAAAGAAAGAAATTGAAGAAGACCTTAAAAGACTGAAGGACCTCTTACATTGTTGGAGAGGCGGAAATAATGTTATCACAGTGGCCATATTACCAAAAGTGATCTACACATTCAGAACAAACCCCATCAAAATAACAAAGACATTGTTCACAGAACTTGAAAAAAGAATCTTAAAATTCATCTGGAAAAGTAAGAGATCCAGAATAGTCAAAACAATACTGAACCAGAAGACTGATGCTGGAGGCATCACAATACCTTATCTCAAAATATACCACAGAGCCAAATAAATAAAAACAATGTATAATTGGCATAAAAACAGTCACAAAGACCAATGGAATAGAATGGAAGACACAGAGACAAATCCTCATAGATACAGCCACCTGATACTCAACAGAGTACCAAGAACATGTTGGAATGAAGTCAACCTTTTTAAACAAATAGTGATGGGAAAACTGGAAATTCATACGTAGAAGAATGAAACTAGATCTCTGTTTCTCATCATGCATAAAAGTCAACTCAAAGTGCATAAAAGAGCTAGGTTAAAATCAGAAACTCTGTATTGGTTGGAGGAAAACATAGGGTCAGCATTTCATCTACTTGCTTAATAACATTCTTAAAGTCCAAGAAATAAACCAAGAATCAGTAAGTGGGACAGCATCAAATTGAAAAGCTTATGAACAGCAAAGGAAATAAGAACATGAAGAAAGAGCCCACAGAATGGGAGAAAAATCTTTGCTAATCACTCTTCTAACAGAGGATTTATATTCAGAACACATAAATAACTCAAAAAACTCAACATCAGGAGCTGGAGCATTGGCTCAGCAGTTACAGCACTTGCCTGGCACGTGTGAGTACTTGATTTCAAACCCCAGCACCACGTACAAAACAGTGTCTAAGGAATGAAAGTCACATGAAAAACTATATAAAAAATTGCTTCTCTCTTTCTCTCTCTCTCACTGTCCCCTCATACTTAAAAAAAAAATAGAGGAAGTGCAAAAAAACCCCAAATAACCCAATCACTAAATGAGCAAGTGAACTAAATGGACATTTCTCAAAAGAAATACAAATGACCAATAAATATATGAAAAAAAATGTTTTAAGTCCTTATCCTGTATTTAGTATAATGTGGCTACTGTAACAAATTACCACAGACTTGGTGGCTTTAAACAATAAAATTTTATTTTCTCACAGTTCTAAAGGCCAAATGTCCAGAATCAGCTTTCTGTGTTGAATTCGCATGCTGGCAGACTGCTGTTCCCAGAAGAGGCTTGGGGATTTCTGTCCCTTGCTTCTTTCAGATATTGGCTGCTGCCAGCATTCCTTGGCTTGTTTCTAGGTTACTGCCATCTCGGTTTCCACTTCCACGTTTCCTTTTCTTCTGTGTGCTTCTAATCTCCCTTTGTCTCTTTCTGACAAACACACTTGTGGTGGCATTTTAGGACACGCTCAGATAATCCAAGATCATCTTCTAGTCTGAAGATCTTTAGAGTAAGCTGATCTTGAAGACATCTGACACATATAAGTGTGGGTCAGAACCTGAAATCATTGTGAGACCATTTTTCTTCTTAACTACACCCCTAATTCTCCATATGTATTTCTTATGTATAAGAACATTTCCTACATATGTACAATATGCCTATTGAAAGGAAAAGTGAGATTTAACCCAAATTATTATCTAGCGCACAGATCTCATTCATCCTTTAACAGTTATCCCAATTATATCCACTTTAAATGTAACTGTCAATTCAGCATCATGCATTTCATTCATTGTCATATGTCTTTAGTAACTTTCAGTTTAGAATAATACCTTGTCTTTAGTGGCCCTAATTCATACTCCAGATACTTTTAGAATGACCACTCCCATACAGGTCTGTCTGACACTTGTCATGATTTAAGAATTTGCATAATTCTAGCAATAATAACACAAAAGTGATGCTGGGCCTTCTTCAGTGCATCCATTATATCATAAGGTACACACTGTTGGTTTTTCATTGTCGATGATGCTAACACCTTTGATTGATGGTATCTGTCACACTTCTTCACAGGCAAATTAATTTGTGAGTTTATGCTATTTATTCATAAATACTGTGCATCTTAATGGGAAGTTATGTGAGATTATAAGATTATATGAATACTTTATTTCTTACCAATTTTGCACACATTCATTGATGAATTTTGTGCAAATCATTATCACAATGATAACCATCAAGTTGGCATTTTGTAATCCCATTTGTTTCAGATTAGTTAGTTGACATGATTCTTTCTCCAATTTATATGCATATCTTTATGGTTTTTATATTATCATGACCTCATGATTTCTTTTGTTACTCAAAAATAATTAATTATTATTACTTATTTAAAATTGTCCTAGACTTGGTTAGAGAAAACACCTTTAAGCTGTCCTCTGTGTTTTTGCCGAGCCCCTTGAGTGCTTTCAGCGCGGCAGGATGTTCCCAGATCATCTTGTGCTATCTGTGCCTAGGCTCAAGTCAGCCATTTCTCTCCAGGAGGACGTGGCTCCTTGATATTTAGAAATAATTTTCTCGGCCACTGTTTGTACTCTTCCTGACTGGGATGTTACTATATCTCTTACTATATCTGTTACCTTTATATTATCAAAATCCTCATAAAAGGAAAAAGCTGAGTCCCAAACTCACCATCTTCCCTCCTGCATGTACTGGCTAAAATCTTACACAAAGGAAGGGAAGAAGCTAGAAGAAAGAAGGTAGAAGGAATGTGAGAAGAAGGATGAAGAAGAAAAGGACATTTAGAAAGCCCAGAGTCTAACCACCTATACTGATATCCTGGCTCATAGCTGGAAACCTACATGCCATTGCCTACTGTCCTAATATTGCACGTACAATCTTGGAGCTGGGAGAATTGAAGGAGGGGGAAGGATGGTCCAATTAGAAATATGATTCCAGATATACAGCACCATCATACAATTGTGCCTGCCCAAAATGAGCACTAAAATGCACTGTGCTCTCCCCTACGGTCATGTCAACCCAAATCTTGGCCAATCTGCTAATTTAACTACTTTTAGCTTAATGGCACAACTAGTTGATCTATAGAATTTGGTATTTCTTCTTTCTATGTCCACAGTAAGACTCTACTTCCCAGCTTCCTCATTAGCAAAGGAGGAGCAAGTGATGGACTTTTACCATTGGAATGCAAGTAGAGTGATATGTGCCATTTCTACACTGAGATTTTTAAGAAAAAGCTATGCCACCTTCATCTCATTTTTATTTTAATGCCTGAAATACCCATCAAAAGTTAGAGGAAGTAGGGGACATAGGATTAAAGAAACAGAAACTCCTGAATTATATGTGAAGCAGTCTCATTCATTATGGTCTTTCGTGGGAAACAGTGTAAAATAAGTTATCATACAGAATTACTACTGCTCTAAATATCTACCCTTTAATGCAAATTCTATCAGTTCTTCATTTTCTATCTTTGATAAATGAGAGTTACTAATTTTAGCTTATCGGCTCTAGTCTATTTTTTAGTACTCAAGAGCCCTTTCTTTCTGGCAGTCCTAGGAGACTGTTGATTGGTTTCAATAAAGAAATCACTGACAGGAAAATATTCATTTGATGGGAAATTAAGACTGGTTGTATTCCACAAAGAGCACTTGAATCTTAATTAGAATGTAATTGAAAAAGTTTTTCAAGCATTATAGAGTGTGTGTAATAAAGGCAGTTTATTTGATACCTAAAAGCACCTGCAGAGGGTTCTCTTTGGACTACAAATATGGGTGTTTCCAACATTGCTAGCATCTCGCATGCTTAGTACTTTATGTTCCTAGAAAGTAAAATATATAAACACTGGCAGAAAAATAATTAAAAAATTAAAACATAAAGACTTCTGTCTCCCAGAATGCCCAGTG
>PVKS010006876.1:58406-76023 GCA_004027875.1 Aplodontia rufa | reverse complement strand
GGTCTTCTTTCCTATCTTGATACCAGTACCATGCTGTCTTTGTTACTATGGCTCTATAGTATAGCTTTAAATCTGGAATGGCAAAACCACCTGTTTCATCTTTCTTGCTTAGTAGTGTTTTGGCAATTCTAGGTTTCTTATTGTTCCAAATGAATTTGAGAATTGCTTTTTCTATGTCAGTAAAGAATGACATAGGTATCTTTATGGGGATAGAATTAAATCTATATTTTCAGTAGAATGGCCATTTTTATTATATTAATTCTGCCTAACCAAGAGCATGGGACATCTTTCCATCTTCTTAGTTCATCTTGTATCTCACTCTTCAATGACCGATAATTTTCATTGAAGAGATCTTTGATTTCCCTTGTAAGGTTAATTCCCAAGTATTTTATTTTTTTCGAAGATATTTTGAATGCGACTGATTTCCTGACTTCTTCATCAGTCCTATTATTATTGGTGTGTAGGAAAGCTGTTGATTTATGTGTGTTGATCTTGTATCCTGCCACTTTGCTAAATCTGTTTATGAGTTCACGCAGTTTACTGGTGGAGTTTTTTGGATCTTCCAGATACAGGATCATGTCATCAGCAAAAAGAGAGAGTTTGACTTCCTCTCTTCCTGTTTTTATCCCTTTGATTTCTTTCTCTTGCCTAATTGCTCCAGCTAGGGTCTCAAGGACAATATTGAATAAAAGTGGTGAGAGTGGACAGCCTTGTCTTGTTCCAGATTTTAGTGGAAATGCTTTCAGCTTTTCTCCATTTAGTATTATACTAGCTGAGGGTTTACATATATTGCCTTTACATAGTTCAGAAATGATCCTTTGAACCCTATTTTCTTTAGAGTTTTGAACATAAAAGGGTGCTGGATTTTATCAAAGGCCTTTTCTGCATCCATTGAGATGATCATATGGTTTTTGTCCTTGATTCTATTTAAGTGGTGAATATGTTAATTGTTTTGCATATGTTGAACCACCCCTGCATACCCGGGATGAAGCTCCCTTGATCATGATGGATTATCTTCTTTATAAGTTTTTGAATATGGTTTGCTAGTACTTTATTAAGGATTTTTGCATCTAAGTTCATCAGGGATATTGGTCTGTAATTTTCTTTTTTTGATGTATCCTTGTCGGGTTTTGGAATTAGAGTTGTGGTTGCTTCGTAAAAAGAGGATGGAAGCATTCCCTCCTTTTCAATTTCTTTAAATAACTTAATAAGGAGAGGTGTTAGTTCCTCCTCAAAAATGTGGTAAAAATCAGCAGGGAAGCCATCAGGTCCTGGGCTTTTCTTCTTTGGAAGACATTTTAATTGCGATATGGATTTCAGTGCCTGTGATTGGGCTATTTAGGAATTCAATATCATCCTGAGTCAATTTAGGGATATTGTATGTGTCAAGAAATTTATCCATTTCCTCCAAATTATCAATTTTGGAGGAGTATAGGTTTTCAAAATATGATCTTATAATTTGTTGGATTTCCATAGGGTCAGTGGTGATCAATCCCTTTTCATTGGAGATTTTATTGATTTGCTTAATTTCTCTCCTCTTGGTTAGATTCGCTAGTGGTCTATCTTGTTTATTTTTTCAAAACACCAGCTTTTTGTTTCATTGATTATTTTTATTGTTTTTTTTGTTCTCAATTTCATTGATTTCAGCTCTGATCTTGATTATTTCCTGTCTTCTGCTGGTTTTGGGGTTAGCTTGTTCTTCCTTTTGAAGGGCTTTGAGATGAAGCATAAGCTTATTTATTTGGGATCTCTCTTCATTTTTAATGTGGGCACTCAGTGCTATAAATTTTCCCCTTAGGAAAGTTTTCATGCTGTCCCAGAGGTTTTGATATGTTGTATCTTCATTTTCATTCTCTTCCAAGAATTTTTGGATTACTTCTCTCATGTCTTCTTGGACCCATTCTTCATTTAATATAGTATTATTCAACCTCCATGAATATGTGTGTTTTCTGATTATTACGGTTGATTGCTAGGGTCATAGCATTGTGGTCTGAAACGACACACGGGGTGATGTCTACTTTTTTATATTTGCTGAGATTATCTTTATTAACCAGAATATGATCTATTTTGGAAAAGGATCCATGTGCCACAGAGAAGAAGGTGTATTCTGCTAACTTGGGATGGAAAATTCTATATATGTCCATTAAGTCCATTTGGTTTATGGAGTTATTTAGGCTGGAGATTTCTTTATTGATTTTTTTGTTTTGATGATCTGTCTAATGTTGACAGCGGAGTGTTGAAGTCTCCCAGTATAACTGTGTTGTGATTAACAAGTGGTTTGATGTCATGAAGTAATTTATTCATGTAGTTGTGTGCATTGTTGTTTGGAGAGTAAATATTAACTATGGTTATTTATTCCTGATGAAGGGTTCCTTTTAGTACTAAGTAGTTGGCCTTTAGAGTTTTGCTAAGACATTTGCTGTATTTCTGATGTACTTGCCTTTATTTTTATTTTATTTTATTTTTAAGAGAGAGAGGGATAGTGAGAGATAGAAAGAGAGAAGCAATTTTATTTAGTTTTTCACTTGGTTTTCATTGCTCCAACACTTCATTATGTATGTGGTGCTGGGGTTTGAACTGACATCCTTGTGCATGCGAGGCAAGAACCATAACCATGAGCCACCACTCCAGCCCCTGAATTTACTTTTAAATGTGACCTGACACATTTTTCTTGCAGCTTTTAATATTCTTTCTTTGTTTTGTATTTTTGGAAATTTAACTATAACTTACCATTGACTTTTTTTTCTGGTTTTGTCTATTTGGGTTACAAATGCTATTTATACTGGGATGTCCATGTCTTTCTGAGGCTTCAGAATATTTTCTGCAACTTTTTTTCACTGGATATGTTTTCTGTGCCTTCATTCTGTAGCTCTTCTTCCTCATCTATTCTGATTATACGTATTTTTGGTCTTTTAATGGTATCCCATAGATGTTGTATGCTCTGTGCATTCATTATTTTTATGTTTCTTACTATTTCAATATGATAATTCTTCAGCCTTGTCTTCAAGCCTGATAGTCCTTCTTCTGTCTGATTTAGACTATTGGTGAGGCTTTCAAATTAAGAGTTTTATTTGATTTAATGAGCTTTTCATTTCCATGATTTGTGCTTCTTTTTCAAAAACCTTCATAGTTAAATTACTCATCCATATCCTACACTGTCTTCCTTATTTCACTGAGTGGTTTATTTATATTCTCTTGGAGTTCATTGAACTTTTTGTTGCTGTTATTGTTTTTGTTACTCAGTATTGAACCCAGGCATACTTTAGTACTGAACTATATCCCTAGGCCTTTTTTTTTTTTTTTTTTTTTTTTTTTTTTTTTTTTTTTTTTTTTTTTTTTTTTTTTTTTTTTTTTTTTTTTTTTTTTTTTTTTTTTTTTTTTTTTTTTTTTTTTTTTTTTTTTTTTTTTTTTTTTTTTTTTTTTTTTTTTTTTTTTTTTTTTTTTTTTTTTTTTTTTTTAGAGAGAGGGACAGTGAAAGAGACAGAGAAAGAGTGAAACAACTTTATTGAGCTTTTCACATGGCCTTCACTGCTCCAACACTTAGCTGTGTACGTGGTGCTAGGGTTTGAACCTGGGTCCTCGTGCTTGCCAGGCAAGCGCTGAAACCGCTGAGCCACCATTCCAGCCCTCTTTTTTATTTGTTTATTTTGAGACAGGTCTCATTAAGTTGCTGAGGGTCTTGCTAAAGTTGCTGAAGTTGATCTTGAGCTTCCAATCCTTCTGCCTCAGCTTCCCAACTCACTGGAATTACACATGTGTGCCACCACACATACCATTGATTGAGCTTTGAAAAAAATAATTCTTTTGAACTCTTTGTCCAGTGTTTCATCCACATTAATATTTTTGGTAACAGTTATTAGAGAGTTATTAACTTGTGTTTTTTCATGTTGCTTATGTTATTTATACTGACATTTGTGCATCTCCTAGAATGGATACCTCTTCCAGTTCTGTGTGAAGTCCTTCTTATTAAGCAGTCTTTGCTTGATGATATTCCCTAGGATATAAGTTTGTTATGTAATGTTGAGTGACTTCTTTGGCTATGATTAGTGAGTTTTCACACAATGCATACTATGTTCTAACCTTAGGGACCCAATTTCTTTGTTGCCTCTCAAGAGTGGGGACCTGTTGATAGTTCAGTGAGGTGTAGTATAGGCAATGGAGTATATGGGGAGCACTCTCTGTGTTAACTCCTCCAGCATGGTGTGGTCTGAAAGGGTATTGGAGTGAATTAAGATGAATTACCTCATACATGCAGTGTGTACAATAATGTCTTATTTCTCTTTGCTGTTGTTCTTATGGTAAGTATCCAGAGCTGTGATATCAGGATTCCCTAGACATGCTTACTTGAATCCAGTTTGTCAGTTGGGAGCTTATCCCTGCCTTTTTCTTTAGGTTGTGATATCTGTCAAAGTTTGAGTGGGACTGGGTCATGATTCAAGTAAGATGTAATTCATCTCAGCTAAGTTGGGGGACAGGTTAGCAGCAAAGCAATCTCCTAACTTGTTTGAGGCATTGGACTTGATCCCCATGGCTCAAGACACAGAATAAAACAAACAGATTAAAATTTAAAATTAAAAGACAAAAGAAAAAAAGAGGATAGCAGGATGCTATGGTTTAAATATTAGATGTCTCCCAGAAGCTCATGTGTGAGGAAATGCAAGAAAGTTTAGAGATGAAATGATTGGCTTATAAGAAGTTTAATCTTGGGGCTGGAGTGGTGGCTCAGTGGTTACGGCGCTTGCCTAGCATGCGCGAGGACCCAAGTTCGAACACCAGCACCACATGCACAACTGAGTGTTGTGGCAACAAAGGCCACATGAAAAACTAAATAAAGTTATTTCTCTCTCTCTCCCTCTCTCTCTCACTGTCCCTCTTTCTAAAAAAATTAAAAAAAGATTAAAAAAAAAAGAAGTTTAATCTGATTAGTGCATTAATTCCTTGACAGGGATTAGCTTGGTGATAACTGTAGGCAGGTACAGTTTGGCTGTAGGAGGAGGGTACCTAGGGGTGTGACTTTGGGGTTTATATTTTGTCCTTTTTGAGCAAAGCTCTCTCTCTTCTTCCTGATGCCATGTTCTCAGCCACTTTCTTCTGCCACGCTCTTCACCAATGATGTCTTTCCTCACATTGTGCCCTGAGGAATGGAATCAGCCATCTGTAGATTGAGACCTCTGAAACCCTGAGCCTCCTAAATGAACTTTTCCTCCTCAAAATTTGCTCTTGTCAAGTCATTTGGTCACAGCAGTGAAAAAGCTGACTAAAACACAGGAGAAGGTTAAAAAAGGAAAAAAGAAGGGATATTAGAAAGAAAGAAGGGGAAAGAAATGCAGTGAGGACAAAATATATAAGAAAGAAAACAAAAAATTTAAAAATAGTAATAAAAGGGGGAAAAAAGAGTCAAAACTTCTTTCTAGCTGACATAGTTGGAGACTGTCCTGTCTAGGTTCTCTTAGGTTGGAATCTGCCAGGAATAGAGGACGTAGTAGATTATGTCTATGGCTAAGTGATTCATCTCAGCACTCACAAAACCAACTGGGGCCAAAAGCAGGTTGTACCCTGAATTTCTTACTGTACCAGTTAAGGGAAAGTTTGCCACACCAGGATTTACATTCTCTCCAGAGGTTTTTGGTATGTGCACCTGGGGACATGAGGAATATTTGTGCCACAGTAAGCCTTCATGATCCACTGAGTTTTGGCAGATTTTGGGCCATGGTGGGGGTAGGTGTATATATATTCAAGATGTTTTCAGTCTGTGTGCCTGGTGACCTAGCCAATATTGGGGCCTTGGCAAGTTCTTACAACTGAGTTTTGGTCATATCTGTGCTGGGCAGACATATTCAGCTCCGAGGTTTCTAGAGTATGAATCCAGGGATGCGGCAAATGCCCAGTCCTTGGTGCATCCCCAGAATACATCAATGCATTAGCTATTGGGGGAGGCTATCAAACCACCCAGTTCTGTGCTGAAAAGTTTTCACAAGAACCAAGCTCTTTGCTAGCTTTGGTCCTGTATCTTCAGACCTGGTCTACACATGATACCACATGTAACTGTTGTTAACTTCTCATCATGGAGGGTGGAAATACTGACCATGTACCCTCACTCCTTTTTCCTGTCAGTCTGTGCTCCCAACTATATAAATTTCCCAGTGGGACTCTGTCATACATTCCCCAAAGCCACAACTGTCCCATGCAGCCATCTCCTACAAAGCCAATTGCAGCAAGGGGTCCACAGAGACACTGATCAGTGACTGTTCTGGATGATCTCCAGAGCAGTTCAGTCCCTAAAAAGAGGATTTTTCCTAAGTGAATCTGGTCACAGCACCCTGAAGTATTGAACTTGGGGTCTCTTTTAGACCAAAGCCATGAACTGGATTTAAAATTTATAAAAATCATGGATTTCTCCTGCATTTGGGACTGCCAGACTGCTGTTATTATGGATGTTTTTCACCATCTCCAGCTTACCTTATTCTTGAAGTTTCAGGCTTACTGGTCTCAGCTGGGAAGCTAGGGCTGAAGGTGAAAATTACTTTGCCTATCTGAGTTTTCTGTGCTGTTTAGATTTCCCATAATTTCTTTATTGGTTACCAAAGTTCTTCCTCTCCTCTCCTTTAAAGTATAGTTTCTCCTTTGTTGCCCTTTTTCCTCTCTCTCATAGAATCTCATGAAAAATACATCTATCTCATTATCCTGATTATAATACATTAATGCATATAAGTTATGGAATTAAGTCACTTTTCATTATTATTATATCTTTTCTAATTTTTAATGTCACCATAAGTTTACAATCTTTTTAGTTGTTTCACATTTTCAACATTCTACTTTGTAGAATAAGAGAAAGTACTGATTGTCTATTTATTTCAAATCCATTCCTCCCTTTCCCTTGCTCTTAAATTCAATCATAGGAGGGCTGGACTTAATATCTCCTATGTCAGCTGAATTTCAATTGGGGTTGGTAAATGGGAGACATTGCAGGAGATTGGAGGTTAAGGAGAGTAGAGAACTCTTCTCTTTTCTGTGTTTGGTGGGTTCTCCTTAGTGGCTCTATCTTTAGTCAGAGAACCTTTCATAGTTCATATGTTGTAACTTCTTACACATATAATTATATTTTTCAACATTAGAAATTTCCCAATTTTATGACAGCCAGATTGCAAGGTAGTAGTCATATTGCTATAGAGTATTAAGTTCCATTTGTAATGAATTTTGTTGTATAAAATATGTTTTAAGTAATGAAAATTATAGTTTTAAGGAACTAATCATATAGCATCTAGTTTATGTTATAAAAATTGAAATGCATAGAAAAGGTTATATGTTATTCAGCAGGCAAGGGGGAAATATACTAAGTATTACATAATTAATGTTGTTTGGTGAAATAAACAGCACATATTTAATAAATACATATTGATGTCAGACATAGTGGCACAGGCCTGTACAATCAGGGGTCTGAGGCAGGAGAATCATCAGTTCAAAACTACCTCAAAAACTAAGCAAGATCATGTTTCAAAATTTAAAAAAAAAATTAAATGGGGACTGGGGATGTAGCTCACTGATAAAGTGCCCCTGGATTCAATCTCCAGTAATAAAAAAAAATTGATTGATATGTAGATTAATTGGTTAGAATGAAATCATTATTAAATTTAGAAACATTATCCCTTGTTTAAATTTACTGTTGTAGCTTTATTTTTTTGAAAAAGCAAAAACCATTTGGAATACTTTAACTCAGGGATTATGTTCTACTGCATACAAACATAAATCTTTACTTACCAACCACTTTATCTAAATCTAAATGAAATATTAGGTCACCAATTGATGGACGTGAAGTTGGAAGATTTTCTGATGTATCTAGAAGTTCTGAGGATACTTCATATTTAGCTGTTACAATAAAAGATCACCAAATTAGTTCATTTAAAACTAAAACCTTATATGAGATAATATTATGTGACATAGGAGTAACTAGTGATATATTTATTGCCTATAATAATGTAATCTTTTTACTTCAACATTTAACATCCTAGTCAACAGAATACAATAATTTTCAAAAGCTTAAAAGTAGTTATTATATGACAGGTATTATACTAACTACTTGAAAATATTATCTCATTTAATCCTCTGTTAACTCTCTCTAAAGATGGAGAATATAGAGTTTAGAGATATCATGCATATAATAAAAAGTCATAGTTATTAAGTGTAAAAACTTAGGATGAATTGTTTCTTCTGGATTTCAAAAAACGATTATCCAGTTAAACTCAAATGCCTACTGGGACTGAGCAGGTAATATGGGTAAAATGAACCTGGTAATTATTGGGATGGCAAGTAAAGCAGAGGTGAAGTGGAGTGAACTTGTTTTATACAAAGCAATTACATTGATTGCTACAAATGCAAAATTTATGTTCCAAAGTACTATAAATTCTCAAGAAAAATTAGAAATCTAGATATTTATAAGAAATTTCAAGAGTTGAAAGTAGTTTAAAAGTTTTAAGCATCTTTGAAAGACAAAACAAGTCGTCAAACCCAAAGATTACTTATTCTTTTTTTAAATTAAGGAGTTGAGTTATTGCACAATCATAGATGCATACAAAGCAATATGTTTTAGGCATATAATCTTAAACAAGAATTACTCCCACATCATCCACATCCTAGTCTCTTAACTCTTCTACATTTTGTCCAACAAGCAATATAAATTCTTGATTATAAATTTTCCAGAATTAAAAGATTGCACAAGTATTATTGGATTCTCAGGGGGATAAAGAGTATGCTACATTGTTGATTTCTCCCAACATCCCACCTTATTCTCCCTCCATCTCCTCTCCCCAACCTGTTCCCTCCCCAACCCCTCCCTGCACATTATCTATGGTTGTACTAGATTATGTGTTGCCATGCCCCTACTGGGTCCAATATGTGAGCCTGATCACCTTTCACCCAAGATTTGGTTTAGCTTCAGCCTCCACAAATGAGTGAAAGCATTCGACCCTTGACTCTTTGGGTTTGGCTAACTTTGCTCTACATGATCCATAACCATCCATTTACCTTCAAAGTCCACAATATCATAAACCACAACTTTTGGATCTATTCATCCAGTGAGGGGCATCTGGATTGGTTCCATAATTTAGCTATTGTAAACTGAGCTGCTATGAACATAGATTTTGCTGTGTCACTGTAATGTGCTGTTTTTAACTCCTCTAAGAAAATTCCCAGAAGAGGAATAGCTGAGTCGTATGGAGGATCCATCCTTAATTTTTTTTGAGGATTTTCAACACTGCTTTCCATAGCAGCTGTACCAGTTTGCAGTTCCACCAACAGTGTGCTAGTGTTCCTATCTCCTTGCAACCTCTCCAGCTTCTGTTATTGTTTATATTCTTCATCTTTGCCAATCTGACTGGAGAGATGTGACATGCTAATGTAGTTTTGGTTTGCATTTCTCTGATTACTAATAATTTAGAACACTTTCTCATATATTCATTGGCTTGTTCAATGTTCTCTGTTGAGAATTTTCTATTTAGCTCTTTGGCCCATTTATTCATTGGATTTTTTGTGTTTTTGCTATTAAGTTTTCTGAGTAGTTGATAAAGTTTAGTTAGTCCCCTTTTGGAGGAATCACAGACCATGATTATCTCCAATTTTGTAGGTTGTCTCTTGACAATTTTGACCAATTCCTTGACTGGGCAGAAGCTTTTTAGCATAATGTCATCCCAAGCATTGATTTTTGAGTTTAATTCTTTCATTTTAGGGGTCTTGTTGAGAAAGTCTTGGCTTACTCCTGAATGCTGGAGTGTTGGTCCTAACTTTTCTTCTAGCAATTGTATGATAGCTGATTTAATTTCTAGCTCCTTGATCCACTTTGATTTTAGTGCAGGGTAAGAGATAAGGATCTAATGTGAACTTCCTGCAGAAGCCTGTCCAGTTTGTCCAGCACCATTTGTTGAATAGGCTGCCTCTCTTCCATGTTATTTACCCCCCTTTGTCAAAGATCAGATTTGTGGGTTTGTATTAGAGTCTTTGATTCCATTCTATTCCATTGGTCTCCATTCCTATTTTGATACCAGTACCATACTGTTTTTATTACTACAGCTCTATAGTATAGTTTGAGATTTGGTATTGTGAATCCAATTGTTTCATCTTTCTTGCTTAGTAATATTTTGGCTATTCTGGGTTTCTTGTTGTTCCAAATGAATTTGAAAAATGCTTTTTTTCTATACCTGTAAAGAATGATAATGATATCTTGATAGGGAATGCACTGAATTTATATGGTGCTTTAGGCCTAACCAAGAGCATGGAACATCTTTCCATCTCAGGTCTTCTAAGATTTGTTTCTTCAATGTCCAATAATTTTCTCTGTAGAGGTCTTTTACTTCCCTTGTTAGAATAATTCCCAAGTAATGTATTCTTTTTGAGGATATTGTGAATGGGACCAATTTTCTGATTTCTTCTTCTGTCCTATTATTATTAGTGTATAGGAAAGCTATTAATTAATGGATATTGATATTGTATCCTGCCACTTTGCTAAATATATTTATAAGCTCAAGCAGTTTTCTGGTGAAGTTTTTTTTTTAAATTTTCCAGATATAGGATTATGTCATCAGCCAAAAGGGAAAGTTTGGCTTCCTCTCTTCCTATTCTTATCGCTTTGATTTCCTTCTCTTGCCTGACGGCTCCAGCTAGCATCTCAAGAACTGTATTGAATAAAAGTGGTCAGAGCCGTCAGCCTTGTCTTGTTCCTGAGTTTAGTGGAAATGCTTTCTGCTTTTCTCCATTTAGCATTATACTAGCTAAGGATTTGTAATATATGGCCTTTACATAGTTAAGAAAATATCCTTTGACCCCTATCTTCTCTAGAGTTTTCAGCATACCTGGGTGCTGAATTTTATCAAAGGCCTTTTCTGCATCTGTTGAGAAGATCATATGGTTTTTCTCCTTAATTCTGTTTAATTGATGGATCATATTTATTGATTTGCATATGTTGAAATGAAGTCCTGCCTATGTGGACTGAAGTCCACTTGATTGTGGTGAATTATCTTCCTGAAGTGTTTTTGAATATGGTGACCTAGAACCTTGATAAGGATTTTGTGTCAATGTTCATCAGGGACATTGGTCTGTAGTTTTCTTTTTTTGATGTGTTGGGTTTTGGCATCAGAGTTATGGTTGCCTCATAAAAAGTGTTTGGGAAAGTTTCCTCCTTTTAAATTTCTTGGAATAGTTTAATATGGAGAGGTGTTAGCTCCCCCTTTAAGGTGTAATAAAATTCACTGAAGAATCCAACAGGTCCTGAGATTTTCTTCTTTGGAAGGCTTCTAATTGCTATATGGATTTCAGTGCCTGTTATTGGGCCATTTAGTATTTCAGTATCATCTTGGGTCAATTTGGGGATGTGGTATGTGTCCAGGAATTTGGCCATATCATCCAGGTTATATGATATAGAGGAGTATAGTTTTTTTTAAAACATGTTCTGATAATCTGTTTGATTTCAATCAGGTCAGTGGTGCTCACCCCCTTTTCATTGGTGATTTTGTTGATTTGCTTCATTTCCCTCCTCCTTTTAGTAAGATTGACTAAAGGTCTATTTTATTTATTTTTTCAATTACTAGCTCTTAGTTTCATTGATTCTTTTCATTGATTTTTTTTGTTCTCAATTTCATTGATTTTAGATCTGATCTTGATTATTTCCTGTCTTCTGCTGGCTTGGGGATTGTATTTTTCTTCAGTTTGTAGGGATTTGAGATGGAGCATAAGCTTATTTATTTGGGATCACTCCTCATTTTGAATGTAAGCACTCAGTCTTACATGTGCTTATTTTATTTTATTCTTTTGTAGTGGGGAATGAACCCCAGGGGTGCTCTACCACTGAGATACATCTCAAGTCTTATGTATTTATTTATATATATTTTGACACAGGGTCTCATTTTCTTTTTTGTTCATTAAAAATGGACTTACAATTAGGAGGGACTCATTATCAAACAATCAAAAACAAATGTATATTCACAGAGCAAGCCAAGGCTGATGCCATTCCATGGTTTCCTCCCTTGGGTTTCCCATGGTTCCATGTTTCCTCCTATTAAACCCCCATGTTAAACGGACTTCTCATGGAAGTCAGAGGTTTCCCTCTGAGTTGATTCACCCATACTCCCTCCCTCCAATCTCCTTTAAATTCTTCCTATTCCCTCCCCTCTCCCTTCGTCCCTCCTCACACCTCCCAGCATCCTAGGCTAGGTTACCCCTGTTCATGTAAAAATTCATATATGTTGAGGTTATTATTAGGTTAGCCATCTATCATAATGACTCCAATTATATTCTCACTTCCACAAAGAACAAAAAACATTCATCCCTTGAGTCTCTGAGTTTAGGATATTTCACTTAGCATATTTTTTCCATCTCCATCCATTTGGCTGCAAATGCCATAAAATTGTTTTCTCTAATGGCCAAGTAGTATTCCATTGTATACATGTTCCAAAGTTTTTGAATCCACTCATTGAGTGAGGGGCATCTGGGTTGGTTCCATAATCAAGCTACAGTAAATTGAGCTGCTATAAACATTGATGAAACTGTATCTCTATAATATGCTAATTCTAACTCTTTTGGGAAAATACCCAGGAATGGGATAGCTGGGTCATAAGGTGGTTCCAGCCCTAATTTTTTGAGGAGTACCCACAGTGCTTTCTCAAGTGGCTGAACCAGTTTGCATTCCCACCAGCAATGTGACAGTGTTCCTCTGTTCCCATTGCCCCTCCAGCATCTATCATTGTTTGTATTCTTAATTTTTGCAACTCTGACAGGAGTGAGGTGGAATCTCAGTGAAGTTTTAATTTGCGTTTCTCTTATTGCTAGAGATGTACAGCATTTTCTCATACATTTATGGGCTTTTTGGATTTCCTCCACTGAGAAGTTTCCTTTTAATTCAGTAGCCCATTTATTGATTGGATTATTGATTGTTTTGATTTTAGTGTTTAATCTTTTTGGTTCTTTGTATATTCTGGATATTAGCCCTCTGTCCGAGGTATAGCAGGCAAAGATTTTCTCCTATTCTGTTGGGTCTCTCTTGGCACTCTTGACTAATTCTTTAGCTGTGCAAAAGTTTTTTAGTTTAATCATATCCCAATCATTTATTCTTGACTTACTGCTTGCGCCATGAGAGTCTTGTTAAGGAAGGTGGAGCCTACCCCTATGTCATGTAGTGTTGATCCTACTTCTTTTTCAAGCAATTGTAAAGTTTCTGCTTTAATATCCAGATCTTTGAACCATTTTAATTTAATTTTGGTGCAGGGAGAGAGATAAGGATCCAATTTCAGTTGTCTACATATGGCTGTCCAATTTGTCCAACGTCATTTGTTGAACAGGCTATCTTTCTTCCACACTACGCTTTTGCCCCTTTCTCAAATATCAGATAGTTGAAGGTATGGGAGTTCATCTCAGAATCCTCTATTCCATTCCATTGGTCTTCAGTTTTGATACTAATACCATGCTATTTTTGCTACTATGGCTCTGTAGTATAATTTCAGGTCAAGGATTGAGATACCCCCTACTTCTTCCTTTCTATAGAGTAATGTTTTGGCTAGTCTGGGTCTCCTGTTATTCCACATGAACTTGAGAAATGCTTTATCTATATCTCTGAAGAATGCCATAGGTATCTTGATGGGGATTGCATTGAATCTGTAAAGGGCTTTGGATAGAATGGCCATCTTTATTATATTCATTCTGCCTAACCATGAACATGGAATGTTTTCCATCTATTCAGATCTTCTGCAATTTCTTTTTTTAAAGTTTGATAGTTTTTGTTGTAGAGCTCCTTAATATCCTTTGTAAGATTTTTGCCCAAGTATTTTATTTTTCTGGAGGAGATGGTGAATTTCCTGATTTCTTCTTCCATGGACTTGTTGCTGGAGTAAGGAAAGCTCATGATTCATTGGTATTGATCTTATAGCCATCCACTTTGCTGAAATCACTTATAAGCTCTAGAATTCTTCTGGTTGAGCTTATTGGGTCATCTAGGTATAGGATCATGTCATCAGCGAATAGAGGTAACTTAACTTCCTCTTTTCCAATACGAATACCTTTGATTTCCTTGTCTTGTCTGAGAACTCTAGCAAGGATTTCAAGGACTATATTGAATAAAAGTGATGAAAGCGGACAACCTTGTCTTGTTGCTGAATTCAGTGGAAATGCTTTCAGTTGTTCTCCATTGAGCTAAAGTTGGACATGGGTCTGTTGTAAATGGATCTTACATAGTTAAAGTATCTTCCCTTGATCCCTATCTTCTCCAGGGCTTTGAGCATAAAAGGGTGTTGAATTTTATCAAAGGCCTTTCTGTGTCAATTGAGATGATTATATGATTTTTGCTTTTAATTCTGTTTATGTGGTGAATAACATTTATTGATTTGCATATGTTGAACTAGTCTTGTTTTCCTGGAATGAAACCCATTTGATCATGATGCTTTATCTTTTTAATGTGCTTTTGTATTCGATTAGCTAAAATTTTATTAAGGATTTTTGCATCAATGTTCATCAGGAATATTGGTCTGTAGTTTTCTTTCTTTGACATGTCTTTGTTGGACTTTGGAATCAGTGTGATATTTGCTTCATAAAAAGTGTTTGGGAGTGAGTCCACTCTAAAAATTTCCTGGAAGAGCTTGTAAAAGATCGGTTTTAGTTCTTCTGTGAGGGCATGGTAGAATTCTGCTGTACATCCTTCCGGACCTGGGCTTTTCTTTTTTGGGAGAGCTTTGATTACTGCTTCAATTTCGCTATCTGTGATAGGTTGGTTTAGATTTTCAATGTCCTCCTGTGTTAAAGAGGGGATGTCATGTGTGTCCAAGAACCTATCCATGTCCTCCAGGTTATCAAACTTGGCAGAGTATATAAATTTTCAAGATAGGTTCTGATAATCTTCTGGATCTTGGATGAGTCTGTGGTGATATCCCCATTTTCATCTTTGATTTGTTGATTTCCTTCATTTCGTTCTTCCTTTTGGTGAGGTTGGTAAGGGGTCTGTCAATTTTGTTCACTCTTTCAAAAAACCAACTCTTAGTTTTGTTAATAGTTTGTATAGTTTTTTTTTATTCTCAGTTTTGTTGATTTCAGCTCTGATTTTGGTAATTTCCTGTCTTCTGTTAGATTTGGGGTTGGACTGTTCCTCCTTTTGTAGTCATTTCAGTTGAAGCATAAGGCTATTTGTCTGATTTCTTTCTAGATTTTTGATGTATGCACTCAGTGCTATAAATTTACCTCTTAAGAAAGCCTTCATACTGTCCCAGAGGTTTCAGTATGTTGTTTCCTCATTCTCGTTCAATTCCAAGAACTTCTTAATTTCTGCTTTCATTTCCCCTTTTACCCATTCTTCATTTAAGAGGTAATTAATCAATTTCCAAGTATTTGAGTAGTTTCTGTTGTTTCTCTTGTTGTTGATTGCTAAGATCATAGCATTATGATCTGACAGAATATGTGGGATTATATCCACTTTTTTATATTTGTTAAGATTATCCTGGTGAAATAGGATGTGCTCAATTTTAGAGAAGGATCCATGAGCCTCTGAGAAGAAGGTAAATTCACCTGTCTTAGGATGGAATATTCTGTAAATGTCTGTTAAGCCCGATTGATTAATAGAGTTGTTTAGATTGGAGATGTCTTTATTGATTTTTTGTTTTCATGATCTATCTAGAGTTGATAGTGGTGTTTTGAAGTCCCCCAGGATTATTGTGTTTAGATCAATGAGGGGATTAATGTCCTTAAGTACTTTTTCCATATATTTGGGGGGGTGTAATTGGGGGCATAAATGTTAATTATCATTATATCTTATTGATGGATTGTCCCTTTTAGTATAATAAAGTGACCCTCTTTGTCCTTTCTGACTAGTTTTAGTTGGAAATTAATTTTATCAGAAATTAGAATCACTACGCCAGCTTGCTTTTTTGGGCCACAGGCCTGGTAGACATTTTTCCATCCTTTCACTTTCAGCCTGTGTCTGTTTTTGAGAGTCAAATGTGTCTCTTGCAGGCAACATATTGCTGGATTTTTTTTTTGATCCAGTGGTCCAGTGGGCCAGTCTGTTTCTTTTAATTGGGGCATTGAGACCATTCACATTCAAAGTTAGAATAGATATGGGAGGCTGAGTCTCTGCCTTTGTATCAATTACAGAGATTTGAGTCATCTTGGAAGTCAGTTTGTGTATAATATGATTATTTACTCACCCTTGTTTAAGGATTTAGGATATCATTGGCATTTTCTGCTGAATGGAGAACATCTTTAAGAATGTTCTGTAGAACAGGACTTGTGTTCATGTATCTTACTAGCTTGAGTTTATTGTTGAAGTATTTAATTTACCCTTCACATTTGAAGCTGAGTTTTGCAGGGTATATTATCTTTGGGTGGAAGTTGTTATTTTTTAACACTTGAAAGATATTGTTCCAAGCTCTTCTGGCCTTCATTGTTTGCTCTAAAAAATCCATAGTGATCCAAATTGGTTTGCCTCTGAATATGATTTGGGGCTTTTCTGTAGCAGTTTTTAGAATTCTTTCTTTAATTTCTCTGTTACTCACTTTGTATATTATATGTCTTGGTGAATTTCTCATTTGATTAGGCCTGTTTGGTGTTCTATAAGCCTCTTGGACGTGATATTCTGGATCAATTGTAAGATGAGGGAAGTTCTCGCTTATGATTTCACTTAAAAGGTCCTTAATGCCTCTTGTTTGCTGTTTGGAGTTTTCCTCCAGGCCAATGATTCTCAGATTATTATACCTCATCTCATCAAATATTACTTGGAAGTTCTAATTATGTAAAATAAGCTGTTTATCTTGCTTATCTTCTTTGAATTCTACATTGTTTAGCCAATGTTCATTTTCTTCAGGAGCTGAAGTTCTATTTTCAGTGGATTATACTCTGGTGTTGGTATTTTCCAGTGAAGATTTGATTTGGTTAACGGTGTTTTTCAATCCTGATAGCTCTGCTACATCTCTTTTCAGAATATCTTTGTATAGCTGATCTTTCATCTCATGGAATTGTTCCCTTATTTCCCTGTAGAAGTTGTCTCTCATCTCTTGAAACTGTTCTCTGATCTCTTTCCTTATTTCATCTCTCAACTCTTTGATTGGATCACTAATCACAATGCTGATATGATTTTTTTTTGGTTTTCATTTAGGGCTCCAGCTATGGGATCCTTGGGTGGTGAGCTGTGGGGGTGAGAGGGGACTTAGTTCCCCTTTTCCTCATTTTCTGAGTCAGGGAGCGTCACTTGTACTTCAAGCTAGTTATTCTTGGTGGAGTAACTGGAGCTTCTTATGGCTTCGCATCGTTGTCATGGGTTTCTTTGAGAGAGCTCTCACAATATATTATGATAGCAAGCCAGTACCCGTTTTGAGGCATGTCTATTTCTTTAGATAGTAGGGTCTCTCTGAAAGTGGGGAGAAGGAATGACTAGAAAGTCAAAGAGGTGAATTGGGGAGGTATAAACTCACTCCTGCCTTAGAGTAAAGAGGAACAAGGGATTAGTGGGGAGTAGGTTATTCTATTAGGACTAAGGAGAACATAGAAATGGGGTGCTGGTAGAGTAAAGACTTTGGGTGAGGATGTGAGAAAAATGGTTATATTTAGGGATTACCAGAGTACAGGGGAGGAAGAGGTTAGTATGGGGCGTGGTTAT
>PVKS010006876.1:0-58306 GCA_004027875.1 Aplodontia rufa | reverse complement strand
TCTATCTTGCTATCATGAAATGTTTTCCTGATTGGAACCCAATGTTATAAGGATAGCAGTAGGGTTCAAGAAGACATAGAGAAAGTAGGAGCCAATCACCAATACATACACATGGATAAATACTTACATCCACCAACACCAAATTCAGTATTAATTGTAACACAAGAAAGGGAAAAAGAAAAAAAGAGAGAAAATATATAATGTAAAAAAATAAAATAAAAAATAAAAAATTCTTAATGAAAACTTGGAACTATAGACAGTAAGGGCATCTCTGGGACCTTGAGTAGGAGATGATCACTGTCCTTCTGGGTTTCTATATGAATGTCTCAGTCTGTGGCTATGTGATCTTACACAATGGACTCGGGTATCCTCAGACTCCTGGGATTTCTAGCAGGGGCTTCCACTGAAGAGGAATGGTTCTGGTAAGCCCTGATGTTTGCCAGCCTCCCAGAAGAGCTGAAACCAGAAGAATTAATGAGCAGGGAGTATGTATGATTCTAATCTCCCTCTGCTAGGGAGATGGATGCAATGCCTCCTGTGACAGAAGACTGAGCACTCAACTTGTCCTGTGATCCTTCTGGCTGAGCGGAGTGGGCAGGGCAGAGAACTGCTCTCCTTTATTCCACAAACTGAAGATCTCCTAAGAAGGGTGGAGTCTGGGCCTGTTCAGGGCCCTCTCTTTCAGCAGTGATGGCGTCTGTGATTCTGCTCAGATCCCCTGCTGCAGCTGCCTCCGCTTGCAGCCCCGCCCCTGTGGCCGGTCCAGAACTGTGTCCTGGGACTCTGAAAGGCAGCCAGGCTAACTCGCTGTGTTCCCTGCTCCACTGGGCACCCCAGCAGATCACCTCCCAGCACAGCTCTCACCCCCCGCAGTGTGTAAGCTTGGTGGATGTCTGATTTAATTAGGGTCAAGATCGCAGCAGTGATGGGAGTGGTTACTCTGCTCAGATCCACTGCTTGCAGCCCTGCCCCTACAGCTGGTCCACAGCGCGGGCACAGACCTCCATTCCTGGAAGGTCGGACAAAGTCCCTTTATCTCGCCATGCTCTGATGGCTGCTCGGCGAAGGTGGCTCCATCAGCACCAAGCAAACAGCCATTTGTTTTCCTTGTGTGGCAGACAGAATCCTTTCTCCCTCTCCACACTCTGTCGGCTGCATCAGCACAGGCAGGAAGTTAGCACAAGCAACCTTCTGCGTCTGTGATGAGACAAAAAATATGCCCCCCTTTTTCTCCACGTGAAACTCCCAAGACTCAATCCCTAAAAAAGCTTCACAAACTAGTACTAGAAGTTCACATATAAATTCCCCTGAACGCACCTTGGAAAATTTAAGATAAACTGGGATTTTCCCATCCAGACCCAGAGCCACAGGAAATGCTGCCTCCCTTCAGCTTGCCATGTTGAACTCCCTGGTTTTATGTTTTGGAGTCATTTTTCCACATAGTTGGTGGTGTTGGTGTTTGGAGAGTATATATTTACTATGATTATGTCTTCCTGTTATATTGTTCACTTTTCTAGGATGTAGTGGTCTTCTTTATCTCTTCTGATTAATTTACATTTGAAATCCATTTTGTCGGGTATAAGAATTGTATGTCCAGCTTGCTTTCTTGGGCCATATGCCTGGTAGAATTTTTTCCATCCTTACCCCCTTAATCTGTTGGTGTCATTGGCTGTAAGGTGGGTTTCCTGTAAGCAGCATATTGTTTGGTTCTGTTTTATGATCCAATCTGCTACTCTGTGTCTTTTGATTGGTGCATTGAGACCATTCACATTCACTGTTAGAATAGTTATGTGGCTGCCATTCAGAGTCATTTTGTTTTATTAGTAAGTTCTGTAATGTCTTAGTTGTTATTGATAGCATGTACCTTTATTGAATTTACTCTGTGGGTTTTGAGGAATGTTAGCTTGTTCTTTTATCTGGAGTTTATCTTTGCAGATTCTTTGTAATGCTGATTTTCTGTTCACAAATGCTGCAAGTTTTTTCTTATCATAAAAAGTTCTTATTTCCCCCTCAAATTGGAAGCTGAGTTTTGCTGAGTATAGTATTCTTGCCTGCAAGTTGTGTTCATTCAGGCATTGAAAGATCTCCTTCCAAGATCTTCTCCCTACCAGAGTCTGAGCTGAAAAGTCAGAGGTAATTCTTATTGGTTTGCCTCTGAACATGATTTGGCATTTCTCCCTTGCATTTTCAATATTTGTTCCTTATTTTCCCTGTTGTACATTTTGAGTATGATCTCAGTGAGCTTCTCATTTGATTAGACATACTGGGTGTCCTATAAGCTTCCTGGGTGAGCATATCTCACTCTATTTCTATATGAGAAAAATTTTCTTTAACCGTTTGATTGAGAATATTCCTTATCCATTCCTTTGTGTTTCAATTTCTTCCTGCATCCCAATTGCTTTTAGATTATTTCTTCTCATTTCATCCCAGACATTTTAAAAATCCTGTTCATTTTCTGTGAGTTTTTTTCTCTTTTCTTATATGTGAGCTCAAGCTTTTTCAGCCTGTCCTCATTTTCAGAAGTTCTTTCTTTAAGAGCTGAGGTTCTGTTTTCTATAGAATTTAGTCTATCATTAAATTCTTCCACGGTTGCTCTTATGTTATTTACTGCAGATTTTAGCTCTCTTACTTCCTTCTGAGTATGTCTATTTCTTTTATAATAGAGTTTTTCATCTCTTGGATTTTCTCACTTAGTCCTTTCATTATATTTTGTTTTAGCTCATTGTTCCTTTTAGTAATCAGATTAATGATTCTTTCAAGGTTTTCATCTCGGTCCCTATCCATGGTATCCTTTTTATGGGAGTTGTGGGCTTGAGGTGAACCTTTCCTAGTTTGATTATTCATTTTTGAAGAGCTTCTTCTGGATCTCTGAATTGAGATTTCCTCCAGGTGGCTTTTCCTTGCAAGTCAAAGGGGCAGATCAGCCACCAAGTCTTTGATAATCACCTTCTTCCATACACTTCTTCTGCCTGGGTCCTTGTTTTGCCACACCTTTTGGTTCCATGCTCAGTGTTGCAGATTTGAATCTGTGTTGCTTGGGCAGCTGCCAGGCCAGGACCAGAAGAGGTCTGGGCTGGGGGATGCTCCAAAGAAGGATGCTCCTCAGGTCAGTCCAGGTCATGTGCTTGGACCTGGACCAGAAGAGACATGGGCCAGTCCTTCAGCTGGACAGGGGTTGCTCCAGAAATGGTTCCTACCAGTGGTGTCCTGATTACCTGCCTACCGGGACCAAAAGAAGCCCAGACTGGCCTGTGGGGCATCAGGTAGGCAGAGGTTGCTGTGGGTGGGGATCTTCTCCCTATTGGTCCTGAGCAGGAGCTGCTCCAGACAGGGGTCCTACCAGTTGTTACCTGAGCACCTGCCAACTGGGACCAAAAGGGGCCCAGACCTGCATGTGGAGAATCAGGTATGTGGGGGCTGCTCCAGTCGGGGATTCTCAGGTCACACATTGGCTTGTCCTGGGTCTCGGACCTGAAGAGGGCTGCCTGGGGTAATTTTTCAGCTGGGCTGGGGCTGTTCCAGCTGGGGGTCCTATCAGGATGTCCTGAGCATCTGCTGGCCAGGACCAAAAAAGTCTCAGATGTGCATGTGGGGCATCACATAGGTGGGTGGTGCTCTATGTGAATCCTCCTCCAGTTGCTCCTGAGCAGAGGCTATGCCTGTTGAGGGATCCTGACAGTGGCATGCTGAGTACCTGTTGGCCAGGACTAAAAGAGCCTCCAGACAGGAATTCAGGGCATCAGCTAGGCTGTGGCTGCTCATGGTGGCGAATCCCAGTCAGTCCTGGGATTGTGCTGGGGGCCTGGACCAAAAGTGGCCTGCCTGGGCTAGTTTTTAGCTGGGTGGGGCTGCTCACCCTGGGTCCTACCTGTTAATGCCATTTCTGACTTTTGTAATATAATTTATTTTTATTAGAGCATATTAATTATACCAAATAAGAGTTTTATTGTAGCATATTCACATATGCTTTTAAAATATTTTGATCATTTCCACAACTCATTTTCTTTATCCATTCAGCAGGCCCCTAGTTCATTCCATAACTTGACTAGTATAAATTGTGCTGTAGTATGCTGACTTTAATTCCTTCAGATATATACCTTGGAATCCTATTGTGGAATCATATGGTAATTCAGTTTTAAGTTCACACTGTTTTACATAATTGCTGTACTAATTTACATTCTTATCAATAGTATATGAAAGTTCCATTTCTCATATGTACTTGTCAGCATTTATTGTTTTTTGTACCTTTGAAAGAACCATTCTGATTAGGGTCAGATGGAATATCAATATAGTTTTGATTTGCATTCCCTACTGGCTAAAGATAAAGAACATTTTTTTCATATACTTATTGGCCATCTGTACCTTTCCTTTCGAAGTGTTTGTTCAGATCATTTGACTGCTTATTAATTAGTTTTGTCTTTATGGTGTTAAGTAATTTATGGTCTTTATTGTTGCTTTATAATGACACATGATAGTGGAATTCACTGTGATACATTCATATATGCACATCACATAATTTGGTCCATCTTATTTCCCAGTACCTTCCCTTTTTCTTCCCTTGGCCCTCTCCCTCATCCACTGCATTTAATCTACTGATATTCCTTATACTATTATTTTTAATTTAGTACATTTTAATTACATATAAAAGTCTGATTCATTATATTATATTCATACATGGAAATAACATAATTTGTTCAATTTCACACCACAGTATTTTCCCATTCCCTCTTCTCCTCTATCTTCATATTCTTACTCCATTGTATTAGTCTCCCTTTTATTTTGGGTAGATCCTTCTTTTATTCCTTTATTTTCTCTCTAGCTTCCACATAGGATAGTAAACATTTGACCCTAGAATTTCTGAGTCTGATTTATTTCATTCACCACAGGTTCTCCAGTTCCATCCACTTACTAGAAGGTGGCATAGTTTTAATTATTTTTTGTGTGGAACACTACAGTGTGTGTGTGTGTGTGTGTGTCTTTTCTTTATCTATTCATCTGTTGATAGGCTTTTAGGCTGGTTCCACATCTTGGCTATTATGAATTGCACAGCTATAAACATTGCTATGCATGTATCATTGTAGTGTGCTTGCTGATTTAGTTCTTTTGGATAAACACTGAATTGAGATAGCTGGGTGATTCCTATTCTTTTGCAAAATATTCATACAACTTTCCAAAGTGACTATTAATCTGTATCAACATCAACAATATATGTGTGTACCTTTTTCCCCAATACATGAGCTTACTTTTCCCCCCACATCCTCAACAGCATTTATCATTACTTTTATTCTTTTAATTATTTTGTTGGTATTTTTTAGTTTATAATGACAGTAAGAATCTATTTCAACATAATTATAAAAACATGGAATATAATTCTAATTCAGTCTCCAGTACCTCCAATTTCCCTCTCCTCTACTCACACCCTGCTCCTTTCACTCTACTGATCTTTCTGCCATTTACCCATAGTTAATTTTTTTAAATTAGTTTCTTGGGGTTGGAGGAGTGGTTCAGTGGTTATAACACTTGCCTGGCATGTGTGAGAATCTGGGTTCAAACCCCAGCACTACATGTACAACTAAGTATCAGAAAAACAAGACTCAGATGAAAAATAAAGTTGATTCTCTCTCTCTTTCTCTCTCATAAAAAGGAAGGGGATTAAATTAGTTTCTCATGGATGTACTTGATGGGGAGATTCACTGTGGTACAAAGTAATGTTATGTCAGATTCTTTCTACTATATTTCCTTATCCTATATCTCCTCCCTTCCCATCAGTCCCCTTCCTCTATTCCGCTGATCTGACTTCTAGTCTCCTCCCTTCTTATTTTACATTAGCTAACATATATCAAAGAAAATATTCTACCTTTGGCTTTGGGAGACTGGCTTAATTTCACCTAGCATGACA
Organism: Aplodontia rufa; assembly: GCA_004027875.1. Classification (NCBI taxonomy): domain Eukaryota; kingdom Metazoa; phylum Chordata; class Mammalia; order Rodentia; family Aplodontiidae; genus Aplodontia; species Aplodontia rufa. The sequence goes on along the minus strand of PVKS010006876.1, from coordinate 52,407 downwards.
CTTTCTGGATTCATCCATTTACTGTCAAATGCCATAAAATCATTCTTCTTTATTAATGAGTAAATACTCCATTGTATGTATATACCACAGTTTCTTTATCCATTCATCTGCTGAAGGGCACCTAAGCTGTCTTGTTAACTTGGTTATTATGAATTGTGCTGCTATAAAAATTGATGTGGCTACATCACTGTAATATGCTGATTCTAAATCCTTTTGGATATACACTGAATGGGGTAGCTGGGTCATGTGGTATTTCCATTCCTAGTTTTTTGCAGAATCTCGATGCTGCTTTCCAGAGTGGTATGCTAATTTTCATTCCTATCAACAATGTATGAGTGTACCCTTTTCTCCACTTCCTCACCAACATTTATTGTTACTAGTATTCATAATTGCCATTCTGACTGGAGTGAGATGAAATCTCAGTGTAGTTTTAATTTGAATTTCTCTAATTGCTAGAGATATTGAACATTTTTTCATATATTTGCTGACAATTCTTATTTCTTCTTTTGAGAAGTGTCTGTTTAGTCTTTTGCCCATTTATTTATTGGATCATTTATTTTTTGGTATTAACCTTTTTGAGTTCTTGTATATCCTGGGTATTCATGCCTATCTGAACACCAGGTGGCAAAGACTTTCTCCCATTCTTTTGGCTCTCTCTCCCTCCCTCTCTCTCTCTCTCTCTTAAGAGGGACAGTGAGAGAAAGAATCAATTTTATTCAGTTTGTCATGTGGCCTTCATTGCTCTGATACTTTGTTGTGTATCCAGTGCATGCCAGGCAAGTGGTGGAACTGCTGAGCCACTGCTCCAGTCCCTCTTCACTCTTGATTTTTCATCTTACTTCTTGTGCTTTAGGAGTCATGCTAAGGAAGTCATTTCCTGAGCCAAAGTTTTGGATGTTGGGCCAACATTTTCTTCTAACAGTTGAAGTTCTGGGATAATACCTAGTCTTTGATCAAATGAGTTTTATACAGGGTGAGAAATAGGGGTTAAGGTTCTTTCTACTATATATGGAATTCCATTTTTTTCCAGCACTAATTGTTAAAGAGGCTGTCTTTTCTTCAACTTATAGTTTTGGCCCCTTTGTCCAGTATGAGGTAACAATTTATGTGGGCATGTCTCTCTGTGTCTTTTATTGTATTCCATTTCTTTTCATGCCTTTTTGGGATAATACCATGCTCTTTTGTTACTTTAGCTCTGTAGCATAATTTGAGGTCTGGTATTCTGATGCCTCCTGCTTTGTTTTCCTCACTAAGGATTGCTTTGGCTATTTCTGGGTCTCTTATTTTTCCAAATGAATTTAATAACTGTTTTTTCTAATTTTGTAAAGAGCTTCATTGGAATTTTAATGGGTATTGCACTAAACCTGTATAGTGCTTTCGGTAACTTGGCCATTTTGATAATATTGATTCTGCCTATCCAAGAAAATGAGAGTCTTTCCATCTTCTAAAGTCTTCTTCAATTTATTTCATTAGTGTTCTGTAGTTTTCATTATAGAGGTCCTTCACCTCTTTTGTTAGATTGATTCCAAAGTATTTTATTTTTGAGGCTATTGTGAATGGAATAGTTTTCTTGATTTCTTTTTCAGCAGATTAATCATTGGAGAATACGAACATGAATGCTTTATGGGGGTTGATTTTGTATCCTTCTACTTTGCTGAATTCATTTATGAGCTCTAGAAATCTTCTGGTGGAGCTGTAGGTCTTTGAAACATAGGATCATGTCATTGACAAACAGATAATTTGAGCTTTTATTTTCCTGTTAGTATCCATTTAATTTTCTTCTTTTGCCTAATTGGTTCCTAAAGTCTCAAGGACTATGTTGAATAGAAGTGGTGAAATGGTGTGTGAAATGCTTTCAGTTTTTCTCTATTCAGAATAATGTTGGCATTGAGTTTGTTGCATATAGGCTTTATAATGTCAAAGTATGTTTCATCTGTCCTTAGTTTTTCTAGTGTTTTATTTTTATTTATTTTCATATTATTATTTTCAGTTGTAAATAATGAAAGAATATACAATGAAATAATTGTAAAAGCATGGAATATCATTTATTCTATTCAATTCCCAGTATTTCTCCTTTCCCTTCCTTCCTTCCACCTCCTGTTCCCTTCCCTCTACACTACTGATTTATTAACATTTTAAACATGAATGGCGGGCTGGAGCGGTGGCTCAGAGGTTTCGGCGCTTGCCTGGCAAGCACGAGGACCCGGGTTCAAACCCCAGCACCATGTACACAACTGAGTGTTGGAGCAACTGAGGCCATGTGAAAAACTAAATAAAGTTGTTTCTCTCTTTCTGTCTCTCACTGTCCCTCTCTCTTTAAAAAACAAAACAAAAAAAAAAAAACATGAATGGGTGCTGTATTTTTGTCAAATGGATTTTCTGCATCTATTGAGATAATCATGTGGTCTTTGTCTTTAATTCTACTTAAGTGGTGAATTATGTTTATTGATTTCTGTATGATGAACCAACCTTGCATTCCCAGGATGAATGCCACTTGATCCTGTTGTACTATTTCTAAGGTATTTTTCTATGCAATTTATCAGTATCATATTATGAATTTTGCATCTATATACATCAATGATATTGGCTTGAAGTTTTCTTTGCTTGATATGTCTTTGTCTGGTTTTGGAATCAGGGTGAAATTGGCTTTGTAGAATGAGTTTGGCAGATTTACCTCCTTTCCATTTCATGGAATAATTTGAGGAAAATTGGCATTAGTTCTTTTTTAAAGGTCTAGTAGAACTTGGCTGAGAATTTATCCAATCTTGGGCTTTTTTTCAATGCAAGGCTTTTGATAGCACTTAAATTTCAATACTTGAAATTTATCTGTTTAACTTTTCCATATCCTCCTGATTCAATTTGGGTAGGTCATATGTCTCTAAGAATTTGTCCTATCTTCAAGATTGTCTAGCTCATTGGGAGTATAAATTTTCAAAATACTTTTTGATGATACTCTGGATTTTAGGAGTGTCTGTGATGATATTTCCATTTTCATCTTAGATTTTGATAATTTGAGGGGTTTTTCCTTTTTCTTTTGGTTAGTTTGGCTAAAGGTTTATCAATTTTGTTTAGTTTTTCAAAAAACCAAAAATCTTGGTTTCATTGATGTTTTGTATCTTTTTTTAATCTTCATTGATTTTGACTTGGATTTTAATTATTTCCTGTTTTCTTCTGATTTGGTTGTTGGTTTGTTATTCTTTTTCTAGGGCTTTGAGATGTAATGTTAAAGTATTTTTTGGTATCTTTCTATTCTTTTAATGTATGAGCTCAATGCTATGAACTTTCCTCTTAGAACTGCCCTTACATTGTCACAGACATTTGATATGCTTTTTCACTATTCTCATTTACCTCTAAGCATTTTTCTAATTTCTCCCCTCATTTCTTCGGCTATTCACTCATCATTCAAAATTGTATTATTTAATCTTCAGGTGTTAGTCTGGTTTGTATTCTTTATCCTATAATTGATTTCTAATTTCATTCCATTATGATATGATAGAATGCTATTATTTCTATTTTTATTTGATATGATTTTCTTTGTCCCCTAAAATAAGTTCTCTTTCAGAAAATATTCCATGTGCTGCTGAGAAGGAAGTGAATTCAGTCATTGATGGATGAAATACTCCAAAAGTGTCTTTTAGGTACAAATTATTAATTGTTTTTCTTAGTTCTGTAGAATCTTTACTTGATTTTTATTTGAATGATATATCCAGTGATGAGATAGGCATGTTAAAATCATCCAGTACTGTTGTATTGTGGTATACTTGAATTTCAATAATGGGAATGATTTGTTTGATATTCATAGATGCTCCATTGTTTGGGGCATAAATATTTATGATCATTATCTCTTATTGATGTATGATCCCCATAAGCAGAATGAGAAAGCCTTCTTTGTCTCTTCTTATTAATATTGGCTTGAAGTCCATTTTATCTGAGAATAGTAATTTCTGCTTCTCTATGAGAACCATTTGAATAGTACATTTTTCCCCATACCTATATCTTCAGTCTGTGAATGTCTTTGACTGTGAAGTTAGTCACTTGCAGATAGCATGTTGTTGGGTCTTGTTTTTAAATCCAATCTGCCAACCTATGTCTTTTGTTCGAATAGTTTAGACTAGTGTTATTTTGGAGAGATGATTTTCATTTCCTGCCATTTAGATTTATTTTTGATATATAAATTAGATTTGATTCCATTCCCCTTTGACTGATTATTCTTCTAGTGTAATTCCTCACTATGCTGTTTTCATTTCTTCTTCATGAAATATTTTATTATGTTATGTAGTGCAAGATTTCTACTTATGAAGTATTTTAGCTTTTGTTTACCATGGAAGGTTTTTATGTCATGTTCAATTCTGAAGTTTATTTTTGCTCAATGTAGTATTCTTGGTTGGCATCCATTTTCTTTTAGACCTTGGTATATATTATTCCAAGCTTTCCTAGCTTTTAGAGTCTGGGTTGAGAAATCAGTTGAAATCTGGATGTGTTTGCCTCTAAATGTGACCAGTCATTTCTCTCTTACAGCTTTTAAGATTCTATGCTTATTCTGTATATATAGACATTTTTATAATAAAGTGTCTTGAAGTGGATCCTTTGTCTTTGTGATTTTGTGTATTTGCAGGCTTATATATTGAATTTCAATTTCGTTATTAAGGTTTGGAAATTTTCCTGATATTATTTCACTGAAAAGATTGTGTACTCCTTTTGGTTTGCATTTCAGAACCTTCATCCATCCTGTAAATCTTAAATTTGGCCTTTTAACGGAACCCCTCTAGCAGATGTTGCAGAGAGCTTTCCTTCCTTGCCTGGATCACAGACGCTTAGAAGGGTTAAGAGCACTTCTATGCACCAATCTCCACCAGCCTGATTGTTCTTGTTTGTGGTTAGAGAGAGGAAGGTGGGGGAAGTTCGAATGATTTTTGGCTAGTAATGATCCTCTGGAAGCTCTTTCTGGACAGGTTCTTAAGAGGTGCCATTACAGGGAACTTCTCTATTTTAATTTGCTGCTGTATGGGAGTGGGAAGATACTATGCTAACTTAAGTGGGTGACTGGTCAACTGAGGTCTCCATAAGATGACTATGGACACAAGGCTTGGTTGACTTTTTAAGATTTGTTTTTAAACTTTTTACCCTGTTTTAAGGTTCCTTGTGTTACCATCACCCTTTAAACTTTCCAACAGTTCTTTAGTGGAGGAGCCTAGAAAAATGTCCAGTCCCCATCTCTTTCTACCTCTATTGTCCCTTTCCCCTTGTCATCCACAGGTTCAGGTTCAGGTTCAGGTTGAGGTTCAGGCTTAAAGCACTCTGGGTTTGATTTCTAATCTGTTAGCCTATCTTCATGTCTCTCCAGGTCTTAGAGTATGTTATATTGACTCTTACGGCATTTATTTTTGTTACCCACCTCTCAATTTTGTTTTTTCCATTACTGCCTCCTTTCTGTGCTGCGATGAGATTGAGGCTCATTGCCTAGATCACTTCTGTCATCTTTCATAGTCTTCTCTCTCAATGCTTTAAGCTTAGGCATCACCTTCACAAATGGCTTCCCACTACAGCTCTACACTCAATTTATGAAAAGCAGAGTCAATCTCATCCACCTGTTCACTATGCAACTCCTATTATCAGTCTGATTTCTCTTCTGCTGCTCCATCCAAGGCAATTTTTCAACTTTGTCTGTTTTTCTTTCCCTTTGTGTCACCCATGATGCCTGTAGAAGCATGAGTGCACATTCATATATAATGAATTATTTATTTATCTGCCCCAGTAACCACAATCTCTGGATCTCTCCATGTCAGTCCAGAATTGAACTTTGGCATATTCCTTCACACTATCTTAGTAAGTAGCTGTTCTCCAACTATTTCAATTCTAAGCTGTGAATGAGACAGCTTCTACTTTGTCAAACTTCATCCCAGTACCATACAATTTATGTGTTTTGTTATGATTTGATTTCTTTCTCTTATTCTTCATGCAACTTCTATATGTATTATCTTTGTGTTTACCATGGTTTTATGTGAAACAGCAAAAACCACTTATTTTAAACTTATTACATCGTAACTGTCCTTATATACAAGAACGCTCCACTTTTACCTCTTTTGTCCCTATATTATATGCTACTGATATTACAATTTATAGTTATATTATTTCTCCATAATAAAATTAAGTTATAGTCATTTTTAATTCTTTTGTCTTTTAGTATTTATAATAGGACATTAATTTATCCATCACTATTACAGTACCAAAATATTGATTGTTGCCTAAATATTTACTATTCCTAACAAGATTTATACATTTTCATATGATTGCTTAGCAACCCTTCATTTCAACTTAAAGAACTCGCTTAGCGTTATTGTATGGCAGTTCGAGGGATGATAAACTAGTTTTTGTTTGAGAAAACCTTTATGTCTCTTTCATTTCTAAAGGGGAAGATTGGTAACTATAGTATTCCCAAATGTTAATATATTCTATCAACATTTTAAATATCATTCCACTTTCTTCTCTGCAAGGTTAATGAAAACTCCATTTAACAGCTTACATGGGTTCCCTTGTACACAGCAAATTTCATTTTCCTTGCTGCATTCAGAATCAAATCTTTGTCTTCAATAGAGATATTTTAACTAAAAATAACTGATTCCTATGGGTCAGTGTGGTTCTCTCTAGGCTGATCTTCCCTAGTTTCTTTTTAGCTTCCCAGGTCAGGATTTCTCTTTCCTTCCACAGACTTGGAAAGCTGTCCATCAACATTTTTTTAAAAAAATGTATTTTCTATTTCTCTTTTCTCATGCTTTTCTGATGATGTATATATTGTTCCACTTCATGCAATTCCATAAATCCTTTAAACTTTCTTCACTGTTTTTTTTTTTAAAGAGAGATGGACAGTGAGAGAGAGAAAGACAGAATCAATTTTTTTAATTTAGTTTTTCACGGACTTTCGTTTCTCAGACACTTCATTGTGTACGTGGTGCTGGAGTTTGAACCCGCGTACTCGTGCATGCAAGGCAAGCACCGTAACCACTGAGCCACCGCTCCAGCCCCTCTTTACTTTTTTTTAAAAATTTTTATTTTTTTATTGGTTCACCATCATCTTACACAATGAAGTGATTTGTTGGTTTACATTCATACATGCATATATGTTGACAGAGTTGCTTAAAGCTGATGCTTGTCCAGTATCTCCCTCACTTCTTGCTCTCCCTGATTGTGTTACTCCTCTGTAATTCCCCCAACTTGCAGATATAAATGACCATATACATATGATTTAAATATTGGGTATATTTGGGATTCTCATGGGAGTCAAGTGAATTCTACAGTATTGAACATCCCTATTTTTCCTCTCAGATCCCTTCTCCCCTTTCATAGCTATAGTTCCCACAGCTTATGTGTTACTTCACATCAGATCGGTGTATTAAATAAATGTGACTAATTTTCATCCCAACATTGGTTTCACTATACCTTCCATATATGAGAGAAAATATTTGATCCTTAAGTCTCTGGATTTGACTTGTTTCACTCAGCATGATTTTTTCCATGGCCATCCATTTACATGCAAAAGCCATGACAGCGATCATTCTAATAGCTGAGTAGAACTCCATTGTATGTATATACCACAGTTTTTGGATTCATTCTTCCAGTAAAGGGCATCTACATTTTTCCATAATTTAACTATTGTAAATTAAGCTGCTATAAACATCGATGTAGCTGTATCTCTGTAATAAGCTGATTTCAGCTCTTCTAAGAAAGTACCCATGAGTTGGATAGCAGGTTCCTATGGTGGATCAATCTCCACTTTCTTAAGGAGTCTCCATACTGCTTTCCATACTAGCTAGTGCACCTATCTCCCCACAACCCCACCAGCACTTCTCTTTGTATTCATCTTTGCCAATCTGGCTGGAGTGAGTTGCAATCTTAATGTAGTTTTGATTTGCATTTCTCTGATTACTAGTGATTTAGAACACTTTCTCATGTATTCATTGGCTTGCTCGATTTCTTCTGCTGAGAAGTTACTGATTAGATCTCTGACTCATTTATTGATTGGACTGTTTGTGCTTTTGATATCCAGTTTATTCAGTTCTTTGTAAATTTTAGATATTAGTCCCCTGTTGGATGAATCACAGGCCATGATTATCTCCAATTCTGTGGGATCTCCTTGACTGAACAAAAGCTTTTTAATTTAATGGCATCCCACTCATTAATTCTTGACTTTAATTCTTTGGCTTTGGGAGTCTTGTTGAGGAAGACATTGCCAACTCCCATATGCTGCAACATTGGTCCCAATTTTTCTTCTAGCAGTTGTATGGTATGTGGTTTAATTCCTAATTCCTTGATCCATTTCAATTCTATTTTTGTGCAAGGTGAGAGATAAGGATCTAATTTCAGTTTTCTGCAAGTAACTATCCAGTTTGTCCAGCATGATTTGTTGAAAGGGCTCTCTCTCCTCCATCTTATATTTGACCCCCTTTGTCAAAGATCAGATGTTTAAAGATTTGTGGGTTGTCTCCAAGTCTTTTATTCTATTCCTTTGGTCTTCCTTCCTTTTTTTGATACCAGTACCATTATGTTTTTGTTCTATATTTTTTTCAATAGTATAATTTTAGACCTGGTATTGCAAAACCACCTCTTTGGTCTTTCCTGTTCAGTAATTTTGGCTATTTTGGATTTCTTGTTGTTCTAAATGAATCTCAGACTTGCTTTTTTAATATCTGTAAGAATGACATTGGTATTTTGATGGGGATTGCATTGAATACATATAATTCTGCCTAACCAAGAGCATGGAACATCTTTCCACCTTCTCAGGTCTTCTTCAATTTCTGTCCTCAATGTTCAATTATTTTCATTGTAGAAGTCTTTTACTCCCCTTGTTAGATTAATTCCAAGTATTTTACTTTTTTAAGGATATTATGAATGGGACCAATTTCCTGATCTCTTCTTTTGCCCTATTACTATTAACATATAGGAAAGCTATTGATTTATGGGTGTTGATCTGGTAATCTTCCACTTTGGTACATCTGTTTATAAGCTCAAGCAGTTTTCTGGTAGAGTTTTTTGGATCTTCCAGATATAGGATCATGTCATCAGCAAAAAGGGATAGTTTGACTTCCTCTCTTCCTATTCTAAACCCTTTGATTTCCTTCTCTTGCTTGATGGCTCAAGCTAGGGTCTCAAGAATTATATTGAATAAAAGTGGTGAGAGCAGACAACCTTCCCAAGTTTAGTGGAAATGCTCTCAGCTTTTCTCCATTTAGTATTATACTAGCTGAAGATTTGTCATATATGGCTTTTACATGGTTAAGAAAAGTTCCTTTGATCCCTATCTTCTCCAGAGTTTTGATCATAAATGGATTTAATTGAAGGCTTGTTTCCCAATGACTCTTAGATTGTTTCTTCTGATTTCATCCTAGACATTTTGAAAATTCTGCTTATGTTCTGTGAGGGTTTTTTCCCCCTTCTTTTGTCATCCATGTTCTCAATTTTATTTACCCTATCTTCATTGTTGGAAGTTTTTTCTTCCAGAGTTGAGGTTCTGTTTTCTATAGAGATTAGTCTATTAGTAAATTCTTCCATCATTGTTCTTTTGTGATTGAAGATTTTAGCCCCATTATGTCCTTTTTCAGTATGTTTGTTTGTTTGATTATAATTTTTCATCTCTTTAGTTTTCTTACCTAGCCCCTTCATTACTTCTTCTTTTAGTTCATTTTTTTCTTTTATTAATCAGATCATAGATAATTATTTCTAGGTTTTTCATCTCACTCTCTGTGTGTTCCTTGGTTGGGAAGTTCTGGGCTTCAGTTGAACCATTTCTATTTTGATTCCTCATTTTTGATAATCTTCTGGACTTTGAATAGAATTTCCCAATAGTGATAGTAGGCAGGTCTGGAGGTACTTCTTCCTTAGAGGTCAAAGGGTCGAGTCAGATACCAGCCCTCTGATGACCACTTTCTTCCAGAAAGCTGGTTCACCCTGGAACCTCATTTTGCTCTACATTATGGAACTAGGCCTCAGAGCATTGATTTGAAATCCGTTTGGTGTGTGTGTCAGCCTGCTGTATTGTAGAAGCACAGCATCTGAGCTGCTTTTGTGAGTCTTGGAATCACATTCCTGGCCAGAATGGGGCTTCTGCATGCAGCAAAAGGACCTGGTATCTTTGGCAGTGGGTATGGGTCCAGTATATCTGGACCTGGCAGGGATGGGCTGCATCTGTGTGGCTATATTCATGGCAGCTGGGTAGTTTAGGACAGGGGGACCCCACAACCAAAGGCCCTGGACCTGAGGCCTTGGTCCATGTGCAGAGATTGGTGGGTTCATCTCTAGTGTTGTTCCTGGGGGTTGGTGCCCAGTGTGGCTGAAGGCCCCAGAACTGAGGCCACAGTCTGCACACAGAGATTGCTGGCGCTGGCTCCAGTGGGGCTACTGGGCAGGGGAGCCCTGCACAGCTGAAGGCACTGGAATTGAGGCTTTGGTCTGCATGCAAAGGCTGCTGGGATCTGCTCTGGTGGGGTTCCTGGGTTGGGGTGCCTTGCACAGCTGAAGGCCCCAGAGCTGAGGCCTTGGTCTCACAGCCAATTTATTGATTGGAATGTTTGTATTTTTAGTGTTAAGTTTTTTTAGTTGTTTGTATATTATGGATATTAGCCCTGTGTTCGAGAGGTAGCAGGCCATGATTTTCTCCCATTCTGTAGTTTCTCTCTTGACACTCTTGACTAATTCCTTATCTGTGCAGAAGCTTTTCAGTTTAATGTCATCCCACTCATTCTTGGCTTTAGTTTTTGTGCTATGAGAGTCCTATTATGCAAGAATGTGCCTACACCAATATGGTGGAGTATTGATCCTACTTTTTCTTCTAATATTTGTATGGTTGCTGGTTTAATTCCTAGTTCTTTGATCCATTTCAATTTGATTTTTGTTCAGGATGAGAGAGAAAGTTCTAATTTCAATTGTTTGTATATGGCTATCCAGTTTGTCCAGCACTATTTATTGAAAAGGCTGTCTCTACGCCAAGCTATATTTTTGCCCCCTTTGCCAAATATCAGATGGTTAAAGACTTGTGGGTTAGTCTCGGTGTCTTGCATTTTATTCCATTAGTATTCCTGCCTGTTAAGCATTAATACCATGCTATTATTGGGTTTTTTTGTTTTTTGTTTTTTGTTACTACATCTCTTTAGTATAATTTCAGATCAGGTATTGTGATCCCTTCTCTCTCTCTCTCTTACTCTCTCTCTCCTTAGTAATGTTTTGGCTACTCTCCATTTCTTATTGTTCCAAATTAATTCCAAATTAATTTGATTTTTCTGTATCTGTGAAGAATATCATTGGTATCTTGATTGAGATTGCATTGAATCTGTACAGTGCTTTCAGCAGAATGGCTATTTTTTACTCTATTGAGCACAAGATGTCTTTCCTTCTTCTAAGGTCTTCAATTTCTTTATTCAGTGTTTAGTAATATTCATTATAGTGGTCTTTTACTTCCTTTGTTAGATTAATTCCCAAATATTTTATTCTTTTGAGGTCACTGTGAATGGATTTCTTCTTTGACAGAATTGCTGTTGGAGTACAGGAAAACTATTGATTTATGGATGTTGATCTTGTATCATGACACTTTACTGAATTTTTAAATAAATGCTAGGGTCTTCTAGATATAGGATCATATTGTTGGCAAAATGAAGATAGTTTAACTTCCTTTTTCCTATTCAAATTTCTTTGATTTCCTTCCTTTGGCTAGGGTTTCAAGGACTAAATTGAATAAGAGGGGTATAAGTGGACAGCCTTGTCATGTTCCAAAGTTTAGTGGGAATGCTTTCAGTTTTTCTCCATTAATTATAATATTGGCTTCAAGTTTGTTGTAAACGGTCTTGACAAAATCAAGGTAAGCTCTTTTGATCCCTATCTTCTCCAGAGTTTTGAGCAGAAGTGTGTGTTGCATTTTTTCAAGGTATTTTCTGCATCAGTTGAGATAATCATATGGTTTTTGTCTTTAAGTCTGTTTAAGTTGTGAATTACATTTATTGATTTGTATATTTTGAACCAGCTTTGTGTTCCAGGAATGAAATACACTTGACTGAGATGTATTCAAAGCACATCTTTTTGATGTGCTTTGAATACAGTTTGCTAGGATTTTGTTAAGGATTTTTGCATCTATGTTCATCAGGGATATTGGTCTGTAGTTTTCTTTTCTTGATGTGTCTTTTTTGGGTTTTGCATCAGAGTTATAGTTGCCACATAAAAAATGTTTGGGAGGGTTCCATCACTTTCAATTTCATGGACTGCCTTACTAAAGAGAAGTGCTAATTCTTCTGTAAAGGTCTGATAGAACTCAGGTGAGAATTGGCTTTTCTTTTTTGGAAGTGCTTTGATTTGCTGTTTTAATTTTGCTACCTGATATTAGAGTGTTGACCTATGCAAAATCTTCCTTCAATAGTTTGGGAATGTCATATTTGGCTAGGTATTTGTCCATATGCTCCAGATTCTCCAACTTGGTGGAGTATAAATTTTCAAAATAGTTCTGAAAATCCTCTGCATTTGGTTAAATCAGTGGTCATGTCTCCATTTTTGTTTTTGATTTTGCTGATTTGCTTTATTTCATTCTGTCTTTGGTGAGGTTGGCTAGTGGTCTGTCAATTTATTTATTTTTTGAAGAACCAACTCTTTGCTCTGTCAATTCTTTATATATATGTTTTTTTGTTGTTCTCAATTTCATTGATTTCGTCTCTGTTCTTGATTATTTCCTGTCTTCTACAAGATTTGGGATGGGTCTGATCTTTTTGTAAGGATTTGTGTTGCGGCATAAGTTCATTTATCTGGGCTCTCTCCTGATTTTTTTTTTTTTTTAAGAGAGAGGGAGAGAATGATAAAGAATGATTCAACTTTTTTCATTTGGCCTTCATTTCTCTGACATTCAGCTGTGTATGTGGTGCTGGGGTTTGAACCCACTTCCTTTCACTTGCCAACGAAGTGCTACAACTGCTGAGCCCCTCTCTCCTGATTTTTTTTTTTAAAGAGAAGGATAGTGAGAGAGAGAGAGCGAGAGAGACAGAGAGAATCAATTTTTATTGAGTTTTTCACGTGGCTTTCGTTGCTCTGACACTTAGTTGTGCACATGGGTGCTGGGGTTTGAACCCATGAACTTGCACGTGCTGGGCAAGTGCTGTAACTGCCGAGCAACCGCTACAGCCCCTCTCCTGATTTTTGATGAATGCATGCACCCAGTACTATAAATTTACCACCGAAGAATGCTTTCACACTGTCCCAGTGGTTATGATATGTTGTGTCTTCATTCTCATTCATTTCCAAGAATTTCTTGATTTCTGTTCTCATTTCCTGTTTGGTCTATTCTTCACTTAAGAAGCTATTATTTAACCTCCATGTATTTATGTACTTACTGTTATTTTTCTTGATGTTAATTTTTAGGATTATACAACTTTGGTCTAATAGGATACATGGGATCATATCAACTTTTTTGGTGGACTAAGATATGATCTGTTTGGAAGAAGGATCAGTGTGTGGCTGAGAAGAAGGTAAACTCAGCTAATTGGGATGGAATATTTGGTAGATGTCTGGTAAGTCCAATTGATTTATAGAGTTGTTTGGGCTGGATTTCTTATTTTTATGATCTATCTATTGATGATAAGGGTGTATTAAAATCCTCCAGTTCTATTGTGTCAAGATTTATAAGTGATTTAATATCATGTAATATTTTGACATATTTGTGATCTTAGGAGCTTGGTGCATTAATGCTCACTATGGTTACATCTTCTTGAGGTAACATTCCCTTAACTAAGATATAGTGGCCTTCTTTGTCTTTTCTGAGTAATTTTTGGTCAAAACCTACTTTGTCAGATATGAGTATCTTGACACTGGCTTGCTCTTTGGGGCTGTAAACAGGATAGGTTTTTTTCCAATCTTTGACCTTCAATATGTAACTCTCTTGGTCTGTGAAATGAGTCTCCTGTAAGCAGCATATTGTTGGATTTTGTTTTTTAATCCAGTTTGTCAATCTGTGTCTTTTGATTGTGGCATTGAGTACTTTCATGTTTAGTGTTAGAATAGTTATGTGATTTTGGTTCCATGGCATTGTGACCTGTGGTGTATTTTATGCCATTTGGGTATCTTTTAGTGAGTTATGCTTTTGACAACTGTCCTTATTGTGGGCTTTGGGAGTTATTTGTTCCTCTGACATTTGTCTTTGATTATCCTCTATAAAGCTGATTTTGCATTCATATGTGTTGCTAATTTGTTCTTATCATGGAAAGTTTTTATTTCCCATCAAATTCGAAGCTAAGTTTTGCTGGGTGTAGTTATTTTTGGCTGACAATTATTTTCATTCAAAATTTTAAATACTTCATTCTGTGCTCTCCTCACCTTTATGGTCTGATTTGAGAAATCCACAGTGATCCTTACTGATTTGCCTCTGAATGTGACTTGGTGTTATTCTCTTACCACTTCTAATATTCTTTGTTTTACTGTTATTCATTTTGAATATGTCTCAGTGATTGATTAGGTCTATTTGGAGTCCTATAGTCCTCTTGAATGTGAATATCTGTATCTATTCTGATATGGGGGAGATTTTCTTTATCTGATTGAGAAGGTTCTTTATGCCTTTTGTTTGTTGTTCAATAATCTACCCTATCCTGATCCCTCTCAGGTTATTTCTTCTGATTTTATCTGATACCTCTTGGAAATTCAGTTCATGATCAGGACTTTTTTTTCCCATGTCTGTACTAAATGTGTTTAAGATTACTCAGCCTGTCTTCATTGTCTGATGTTCTTTCTCTGAGATTTGGTTCTATTTTCTACTGAGTTTACTCTGATACTAATCTTTCATTGAGCTTTTAATATGATTGACTGTGGCTTTCAATTCTAAGTTCACAGCTACATATTTTTACAACATGTCTAATTCTTTATTAAAATAGTGTTTCAGCTCCTGCAATTGCTCTCTTATTTCCTCCCTTAAATCTTCCTTTAATTCTTTGATCATTTTCATAATGAAATAGTTGTTACTTTTTTCTAAGTTTTCATCCAGGTCTCTATCCAAGAAATCCTTTGCTGGGGAGTTGTGTGTTTGAGGAAGTTGAATGTTTCTTTTTCCTCATTTTCAGTGTGAGGGAGTGGGGCCTGAGATCTCTCACTGGTTATTTTATTTTGGGACTTTGCTAATGGGTGTGGGGTTTTTGTCTCAACTTATTTTGGCTGGTATACAATTTGGATAGTACAGTTCAACATCTGACTTCCCATCCTGTGATTTATTATTTACCTTTATGCTTTATAATACCTCCTGAGATAAGGGTAAAGAGTCAAGTTGTATAGCCAATGCACACAATAGACAGCATTGAACTCATAACTTTGTTCCTTCTATAACTGTTACAATGTTAATTATGACCTATGAGAGGAGTAGAAGGATTTTCAACTATGTTCCATTAGAACCATCAGACTGTAACTGGTTTAAAAATAACCCTAATCATGATTATCACTCACTTCCAATTTCCAGTACCTCTCTGGGTAATGAAAAATAGTCCTGAAAATAAAGGAGATGTGATAGGAAGGTAGAGAAGAACTTGTGAATTTGGAGTGAGATCAATAAAAGAGTGAAGATGATGTAGGATATTCTGATGAATTTTTTAAAAGGAAGAGGAAGATAAGGTAATAAATTTAGAGGAGGGTGAGAGAGAGGGAGGAATAATGTTTAGCTGTTGTCAGAAGAAAGAGAATAAGGGTGTAGAAGAAGCTCACCACCAGGAGGCTATGCGACACAAAAACAAAATGTGCTGGTCTGCAAGATCAGAAACAAAAACATCAACAAACCACAGTAAAACAAAGAAAGCAAAAGAAAACAACAGCAGCAACAACAACAACAAACAGAAACAAAGAAACAAAATACAATATTTTAATGGAAAGTTGGGGGGAGTATGTATTATTTCCCCTGAGGTCAAAATAGTAGGTTTTGATGATCACATCCGGCTCCTGGTTGGAGGCAATTCCAGGGTGAGGTCACTGGAGGACCTGGGTTTTGTTGCTCTCAGCTTGATGTCAGATTCCCAGGAATCCTCCCAATATTCTTGTCATGTGGAGGGGATGCAGTCCTTCACTGCCACTGCTTCCTGTAAATACCACCTTTTGGTCTTCCTGGGTTGAGACCCTGGGTGCTTTTATGTCCACTTGCCCAGACTCATGACCTACTTCAGATAAGGCCACAACAGTCACTGGCAGTTTTGTAGATCACTAGGCAGCTGTGAGGAGAGCTCATGGATACTGGGGGAGTGGCCACCCTGAACTCACAATTCCTATTGCATATGCCACCCCAAACTCCCAGGTCCCAAGGCCCTCACTGGCCCAAAATGTGAGGCTCCTGGGGAATTCTCCACTCTAAACTCATGGAGGCCTGAGAGGCAGACTCCTGTCTGGAACAAACAGCTCCTGGGGCAGTCTCCATCCTGAACTCATGGGGGCCTGAGAGGCAGATTCCTACCTGTAATGAGCAGCTCCTGGGAGTCTCTGTCCTGAACTTATGGGGCCTGAGGTAATCAGAACATGGGGTTCCTAGGGGAAGTCAGCAGCCCAATGATATGGCACCTTGGTCCACCTCTGACATGAATTCATTTCTTGGAGCAGCTCCCTGGACTGCTCTCCTTCTCAATATGGTGATTTCCCTGTCTCTCCATGGACAGTTGGAGGCAAGTCTATCCTATGTGCACTAACGTAGTGCCTGAGTTCAGCCAAGGAGTGGGAGCCCTTCTGATAACAGGGTTCTCTGTGCCAATTTGTCTTCTTGTATTTGTGTGCATTCTTCCCTGCCTCTGTTCCAAACCAGTAGTGCAACCACTGAGTGATGTTCCTTGCAGCCAAAGCTTCTTGGCCCCTTTTTAGCTTTTTTCCATGCTTAATGTATCCAAACCTCCGAGTCTCTAGTTTTCCCTGTTTGTTTACTAATGAGTGTCAGTGAAATTTTGCCATTCACTCATAATGCAGAAAGGCACTTCTCCATCTGTTGGTGTCCTTTTTATGGAGGATTTTATGTGCAGCCCTCTCATCAGTCACCATCTTCTTTCTTCTTTCTTTCTCAGGAGATGTGGCAGGAAGAAACTGGAATATGGGCTGATCCTGAGGGGTTAGCCAGCAGAAGGGCTGTTATCCATCAAACCTATGTTCTGTGCTTTTATGATTCAGAAAAATTGGTAAATTCCATGTCATTCCCAGTCCTTTACGTTAAGTGATTTAAGAGCCAAATACAGGGGAGAATTGTGATTTCTGGACTCTCTATATGTGGTCCTAACCCTTCATTCTCCAGGAACAAGATGGTAATTAAGTATTCCTTTGCATTATAGGGTACTGTGGTCAGACTGTAGCTTGTGCATGAGTCTTTGACTTTCCTCCCCATGTGGGTATTTTCACTGCTTCCTGATGTGTAGGAGTCTCTCAATAAGTTTCTGACTTAAGGAGGGAACAGATCCTTTATGCATGTTTATTCAGAGCATTTGTGAGAGTAGGGAAAGTAAGGAGTCTTCTATTCCATCTTGTTCTTGACATCCCTCTCTGGAAAAGTACTTCTAATGGGAAGGAAGACTCAGTAGAATTTAGGGGTCCATGTCCCTGTGGACTCATCAGAATCATCCTATATTTTTCCTCATTCCAGTTTGCAAGGAACTGTTCCTTTCTAATCAGTACTCTCACTTTTAAAATCAGACACTCTTGAAAAGATTTGGAATTCCAACTGCACTTTTGGTTTTCCAACCCAAATATGCTTTTACAAAGCTAGCAAAAATGAAAAACTTCTAAATATTTAAATTTTGCTTCTATTTTAATTATAATTGTTTTCTCTTTTCATACATGCAGTCAAGAGAAGCCATGCTGAACCCTCAAAAGTTTGTTTACTGATTTCTCCTTCCAGATAACAATTTCATCAGTTAGAAATACCAAGGTGCAAAAAGAAACCAAAAAACATGCTTGGAAGTGGGTGTGCAAAGCAAACTATTTCTGGCAGAAGGGCATGCTACTGAACAAATATGCCTGGGTGTGCAGTTTGCTGATATTTATCCCTATTTGCCCCTCACTCTGATTGGACGACTCAAGGGTATAATCAATGTGACTGGCTAATTTAAAATTTGAGTGATTTCAAAAAAGGGCTAAAAAAAATTTTTTTTCTGACAACATGGCTCCCTAAACTAAATATAGCGTTATTCATATGAAATTTAAGTTACAGTAAACATGTCTGTGTTGTATTGCAAGCTTAATTAACTTTGATAGAAAACACAAGCCTTATAATTTCCTCCATTAGATGATCCATATATTTTTCCTTCAAATTTGGATAACATCTTTGACATTCATGTCAAATGTATCTAATATAGGATTATTTTGATATGAGACCGGGGTTTTGTTTGGTGAGTTTTTTAAAGAAAGAATCAATTTTTATTTATTTTTTTCATGTGTTTTGGTTTTCTGACACTTCGCTGTATCTATGGTGCTAAGGTTTGAACCCAGATCCTCACTCATGCCAGGCAAGTGCTCTATCATTAAGCCACCTCTCCACTTTAAGAATTTGTTGTAAATCTTTTACCTCTATTGTAACATTGGTAACATCATTATTGGATTTCCAGAGACTAATTTCTCCATTTCTCCAGAATATGCTGAGAATGGTATTTGTTTGTGCCAAATAACTTTTCCTGATTACATGAATTTCCACAGGGTAGTATCGGACAGGCATCAAATTTAACAATGAAAGGGTGGTGGTCTGGGTTACATTAATGATCAATTTACAGAATATGATCTCCATATCACTATGAACATTATTAAGAGTCTTTTTAAAGTTAATGTGGTGGAATCTGGATGTTGGATTAAGGTCCACTGTTTCTCCCTATTAGAAGCTGAGGTTCCTTTTACTCATGTGTAGTGAGTCCAATCTCATCCTGCATTCTCAATCACGAGCAGAATTTGGTAGGGCCCTTCTCAAGAAGGGTTTGGCTTGTTTTCCTTCCAAACCTGGGTCAGGATGTGGCTATCTGGCCAGTGTGGGTGTGCAGGAAATTCCAGAGGCTGTGTCTGCACCAGAATGCCCTGGTGCAGATATTCTAAAGTAGAAGAGACCTAACATATATAATTTTTAAGCAATTGAGACCCTTTGCTTAGTGGGTAGGCATTTAGTCCAGGGGAGTTTTATTTCCAACATTACCTTAGTGATTTATCTCTTTAGAGAGCTTAGTTCATTCTTTTCACACTCTGAGCATACCAGGGAGAGTGATATTCTCATTTTATGTTTAAGACTATCATGAGTTCTTTAATAATGGTTGCAGAAAAGTGGCTTCATTATATTAATCTACATTTTCTGTCAAACCAAATTGAGGAATTAGAGATTTCAATAAGACCTTGGTAATTTTGATATCACAGTAATCTTTACAACAAAAAAAAATCTATATTTAAAAAAAACTTTAAATGCTCTTAAGTTTAGCCTAGTTTAGAGTCATCCTAACATGGTGAGAGGTAGAGACTTATCTCAGGTAAGGTGAGGCTTTTGACCAATAATACATTATAACATTACATCTGAAACATGAGTCAAAGAAAAACTAAGGGAGAACTTAACTTTCTTTTTGTGGAAATAAAAAAGTGGCAAAATACTTCCATGTTTCATATTGTCAACCTTTAAAATAAATTAGGGTCTCATTAACTTTTAAAATACATTCAAATTTCTGTCCCAAGTAAAAAGTAATACAAGGTTCAAAATATAACTTATTGGTAACAGGTTACCTTTATCCAGTTACAAAATATTAAATGACATAAATAAATTCCAAACTAAATTTGTTATTTCTATATAAGTCTGAGAAAAGACTATTAGTTTGGAGAACATAAGCTTAGTAAAGTACTTTCCTAATCTTTACATTTTAAAAGACCTGTACAAAAAAGTTGGGACATGGAGCCCACACCAACAGCAGCAATCCCCTGGCACTCCTGAGCAAAAGTTCAAGCCACAGAAACTGGACATGGTCATGAACAGTAGTGTGGGGAGGACTCTCTCCCCTAATTTATTACCACCAAAGGAAAGAAGCTTTATAATAACAAACTTAAACAGGTTGTTAGTCATGCCCACAAAGCTGGCTTTACAGCCAAGGGGCAGGAATTTATCCTGGAGCAGAGGAAGCAGTGCATAAGAAATTTAACTCAGAAATAGCTGTGAATGCCCAAGAACAATCCTGTGCTCACAGTTTGTGGCAACCAAGTCAGCAGCCCTAGGGATGATTTAATTTTGCAAGAACTAATGACCCTAAATCTATCTGTTCATGCAAATAAGCTGTGGGACACTGCCATCTTAAGACTTCTCCTGAGGGTAGGGCTGGACACTCCTTCATCAAAAGTGAAACCAGACCCATTGAATACACCACTGATCAGGGACTGAAGTCTGGAGGAGCAGAGATTTGGTTCTAATTGCTTTGTGTCCCGGCTCTCTGCCCAGGGGACTGTGTGGGACTGGGAATCCTCTCTCCTGCTCATGGGATGTGCAATTGGAGGCTTCCTGCCCGTCCTCTTACATGGCCAAATGGGAGGAGTCTGTAATCAGAACTCTGCACAATAGAGCATATTTACCCAAGATGGCCTGTAGCTGTAGCTACTTCAGAAACTGCCTGAAACTCTTGAACAAGGCAGGGACTAGCATCAGCTTCAGGGACCTTAGAGCAAAAGGGACAGCCTGGACTCTGTGCTATCCCACACTTTCAGTCACTGATTTCTGTGTGCAGCCTAGTCTCCATAGGTCCTGAGCTCTTCAGGTGGGACTGGTCTCAATTGTAACCCCCTAGTGGGTTACAATTGAGACCTACATAAACACTGGTCTAGTTGGGTTGGTGTCTCCTTCATGCCTGTCTTCCCCTGTTGGGACTGTGACAAGCCCACACAGTATCTCTTGGGACCACTGAAGATCACAAGAGTGGGGCTAAAGCAATCCCGAGGAAGCTAACTTCAGTCTGGCCACTCTCCTTGGAAGAATCAGAGTCCCATACATCTACACCAGGATCTACAAGACTGCCAACAGCTCCTGAGTCCCTAGCTTAAGAGGGTCAGGAGTTTGGTCAGGCAGAAAATAATCTGCCCAAGAGTGCATCTTAGGTGGCACTGAACTCTACTCTCACAGGAATTGGGAAAGTGAATTGTCTATTACCCCTCTACAGGAGAAAAATACAGGTAGACCTTCTGGGAAAACCACTCTAACCAGAGATTACCAAACTTCATCCCCTCCAAGAAGCTCAACTGGGAAGAGCCTCCAGCTAGAAGTCAGCTATGAAAACACTCCCCCCTCCATGGTACACATTGACCTAGGGGCAAAAACTCAGAAACTTCCCCACTCCCGATTTTTTGGTTGTTGTTGTTTTTCTTATTTTTAATTTCTTTAATTTTTAAATATTTAATGATTTTTATTTTTCCATGCTTTTTATCTCTATTGTTATTACTGAATTTGGTGTTCTTGGATGTGTATACTTTTTTGTACATCTGTATGTATTGGTGGTGGGTTTCTACTGTCACTGTGTCTTCGTGTGCTTGACTGCTGTCTCCACAGTCTGACCAGGGAAACTCTTCATGATAGCAAACTACTCCTCAGTCTCCTTGGGTTGAAGAGAACCATATTCCATACTAACCTCTTCTTCCCTGTACTCTGGCAATTCCTAAACTATATTCTGTTCTCTCGCATTCTCACTCAAAGTCTTTTCTCCACTCACATCTCATTTGTATCTTTTCCTTATTTTTCATTGAAGAGCCTACACCATGCTAATACCTAGTAGCTCTTTATTCTAAGTCACAAGTTACACACTACCTTCCTAAGTCACAAGTTACACACTACCTTCCTAACTCTCTTCCTTGGCTCTCTAGACATTACTTCTCCCCACCTACAGAGGCCCTGCTAACTGAAGAAAATGTCATTCTTGAAAACATATATTTGCTTGCTATCTTAGTACACTGTGAGAGCTCTTATGGAAGAAAATTGCTCCTATAGGTACTACTCACCATTATAACTGTTTCAGTTAAAACTGTCTGGTGTAGGCACCTAAAGGCTCACAATTATTCACTGATTGGACTGGCAGCCATTGATCTGTGATATCCAAATAGCACCCCATCCCAACAAAGCAAAGACATAAGAAACTCCATAACAACTCCCCCCCAAGAGTAATATTTACTGTCGGTCTTCCAAGCTACACCCCCTATATCTGAATAAAAGGAAAAGAGGAAATCACTCCCCTCCTCAACCTCAAAGCTCCCCATTCAAGGAGTCCATGGTAAGGGTCCTAGATGAAAACCTAGAAAAATATACCAACATTATGAATAGTAATTCAATCAAAGAGCTGAAAGAAGAATTAAGGAAAGAGATCAGAGACCAGCTTCAAGTGATGAGAGACCACCTATAGAGAGATAAAGGAGCAATTCCAGGATATGAAAGACCATATTTCTAAAGAGATAGAAAAGAGATGTAGCAGAGCTCTCTGAATTAAAAAATATTGTCAACCAAATCAAATGTTCATTGGAAGATATTAATACCAGAATAAACTTAATAGAAAACCTAAGTTCTCAAAGAACATAATTAGATAATAAAGACAGGCTGAGTAATATCGAGTTCAAGGAGAACAAGAAAAGAAGCTTATTGTACATGATCAGAATTTCCAGGTAGTATTCAGCAAGATGAGAACAAATAACTTGAGAATAATGGATAATGAAGAAAACATTGAAAAATAAACAAGGGGCATTAAGAACCTTCTAAGCGAAATTACCAAGGAGAATTTTCCTCATATCAGAATTGGCCCAGAATACCAAATCCAACACAGCTATAGGACACCAAACAGACCTGACCAAATCAAAAATTCACAAAGACATATCATATATAAAATGAATAACAGAGAAATTAAAGAGAGAATTCTAAAAGTAGCTAGGGGAAAGCCCCCAAACACATTCAGAGGCAGGCCAATTAGATTCACTATGGATTTTTCAGATCAAAAAATGAAGGCCAGAAGAGCTTGGAACAATATTTTTCAAATCTTGAAAGAAAACAATTTTTATCCAAAAATAATACACCTTGCAATACTCAGCTTTAAATGTGACGGGGAAATTAAATACTTCAATGATAAACTCAAGCTAGTAAGATACATGAACAGAAACCCTGCAATACAGAATATTCTCAAGGACATTCTTCATTCAGAAGAACATGCTAATAATACCCTAAACCCTTAAACAAGAGATTGTGTATAACCATAATACACACCAAAAGATACCCGAGATGGCACAAAACACAGCAATAGTCACAAAGTCTGAGATGTAGATTCCCATGTCTATTTTAACTCTGAATGTGAATGGTCTCAATGCCCCAATTAAAAGACACAGATTGGCTTACTGAATCAGACAACAAAATCCAACAATATGTTGTCTACAGAAGACATACCTCACACTCAAAATGAGACACAGACTGAATGTGAAATTTTGACAAAATGTCTACCAGGCCTGTGGTCCAAAAAAGCAAGCCAGCATGACAATTCTAATATTTGATAAAGTTAATTTCGATCTAAAACTAGTCAGAAATGACAAAGATGGACACCACATCATACTAAAAGGGACATTTTGTGAAGAAGACAAAACAATAATTAACATTTATGCCCCCAATTACAACTCCCCAAAATATATGGAAGAAATACTCAAGGACTTTAAAGCCCTCATTGATCTCAACAGAATAATACTGGGGGACTTCAATACACCATTATCAAAACTAGACAGATCATCAAAACAAAAAAAAATCAACAAAGATATCACCAATCTGAACAATCCCATTAATCAATTGGACTTAACAGACATCTACAGAATATTTGATCCTAAATTGGCTCAATTTACCTTCTTCTGAGCATGGATCCTTTTCTAAAATAGACCACATCCTAGTCCACAGAGCTAACCTTAACAAATACAAAAAAGTTGATATAGTCCCATATATCCTGTGAGACCACAATGCTGTGATGTGATCTTAGCAATCAATAACAAGAAAAACAAGAGAAACTTCTCAAATACTTGGAAATTGAATAATACCCTCTTAAACAAAGGATGGATAAAAGAAGTAATGAGAACAGAAATCAATAAATTCTTGGAAATGAATAAGGGTGAAACAACATATAGAAATATCTGAGATAGTATGAAAGCATTAAGAGGTAAATTTATCACTGAGTGCATACATCAAAAATCAGGAAAGAGCCCAAATAGTCTTATACTCCAACTCAAATTCCTGCAGAAAGAACAGTTCAACCCCAAAGTTAATACAAGACAGGAAATAACTAAAATCAGAGCTGAAATCAGTGAAATTGAGAACAACAACAACAACAACAACAAAAAATAATACAAAATATCAACAAAACAAAGAGTTGGTTCTTTGAAAAAATAAACAGGATAGACAGAGTCCTTGTCAACCTCAACAAAAGGAAGAATGAAGTGAAGCAAATCAGCAAAATCAAAGATGAAAATGAAGATATCACCACAGACTCAACCAAAATCCAGAATATTATCAGAACTTATTTTGAAAAATTATACTCTGCCAAGTTTGATAATCTGGAATATATGGACAGATATTTGGCCACATATGACAACCCATATTAACACTGGAGGACATTGAAAATCTAAACCAACCTATTTCAGGTAGCAAAATCAAAGCAGCAATCAAAGGCCTTCCAAAAAAGAAAAGCCCAGGACCTGATGGATTCATGGTGGAAGTCTACCAAATTTTTACAGAAAAATTAACACTGATCCTGTACAAGCTTTTCCATGAAATTGAGAGAGTTGAAGCACTCCCAAACACTTTTTATGAATCAAATATAACACTGATGCCAAAACCCAATAAAGACACATCAAGAAAACAAAATTATAGACCAATTTCCCTGATGAACATAGATGCAAAAATTCTTAATAAAATTCTAGCTTATCAGATCCAAAAGCATATCAAAAAGATAATACATCATGATTAAAGGGGCTTCATCCCAGGAAAAGAGGGCTGGTTCAACATATGCAAATCGATAAATGTAATTCACCACTTAAATAGAATTAAAAATAAAAATCATATAATCATCTCAATTGACACAGAAAAGGCCTTTGATGAAATTCAATACCCTTTTAGGCTCAAAGTCTGGAGAAGCTAAATATCAAGGGAAGATACTTTAATTATGTAAGATCCAATTACAACACACTCAGCCAACATTATGCTCAATGAAGAAAGATTGAATGCATTTCCACTAAATTCAGGAACAAGACAAGTTTGTCCACTTTCACCACTCTTATTCAATATAGTCCTTGAAACCCCTGCCAAAGCTATCAGACAAGAGAAAAATCAAAGGAATTTGAATAGGAAAAGAGGAAATCAAGTTGTCTCTATTTACTGATAACATGAAACTTGAAGCCCCAATAAGCTCGACCAGAAGACTTATAGAGCTTATAAGTGATTTCAGCAAAGTGCATGGCTATAATATCAATACTCATTAATCACTAGCTTTCCTATACTCAAGCAACAAGTCCACTGAAGAAGAAAGGAGGAAGTCTGTCCCATTAACAATCTTCTCCAAAAAAATAAAACACTTGGACATCAATCTAACAAGGACATTAAGGACCTCAAGAATGAAAGCTATCGACCTTTAAAAAAAGAATTTGGGAAGACCTGAGTAGATGGAAAAACATTCCACATTCTTAGGCAGAATCAATATAATCAAAATGGCCATTCTACCCTATACAGATTTAATGCAATCCCCATCAAGATACCAATGTCATTCTTCATGGGTATAGAAAAAGCAATTCTCAAGTTCCTTTGGAATAACAGAAGACCCAGAATACCCAAACATTACTCAGCAAGGATAAGGAAGCAGGTAGTATCTCAATTCCTGACCTGAAATTATACTATAGGGCTGTAATAACAAAAACAGCATGTATTGGTATCAAAATAGAACTGAAGACCAATGGAATGGAAGATTCTGAGACAAACCCACATATCTTCAACTATCTGATATTTGATAAAGGGGGCAAAAGCAGAGTGTGGAAGAAAGATAGCCTGTTCAACAAATGGTGTTGGACAAATTTGGACAGCCATATGTAGACAACTGAAATTGGATCCTTATCTCTCTCCCTGCACAAAAATTAAATCAAAATGATTCAAGCATCTGGACATTAAATCAGCAACTTTACAAATGCTTGAAAAAGAAGTAGGATCACCACTTCAGGACATAGGGTTGGCACCTCCTTCCTTAATAAGACTCCCATGGTGCAAGCAATATAGTCAAGAATAAATGATTGGGATGCAATTAAACTAAAAACCTTTTGCACAACTAAACATTTTGTCAACAGTGTCAAGATAGATCCTACAGAATGGGAGAAAATCTTTGCTTGCTACACCTCAGACACAAGGCTAATATCCAGAATATACAAAGAACTAAAAAAAACTAAAAACCAAAATCACAAATAATCCAATCAATAAATGGGCTACAGAACTAAAAGGAAATTTCTCAATGAAGGAAGTCCCAAAAGCCCAAAAACATATGAGAAAATGCTCTTCATCGCTAGCAATAAGAGAAATGCAAATCAAAACTTCACTGAGATTCCACCTCACTCTTTTCAGAGTGGCAAAAATGAAGAATATGAACAATGACAGATGCTGGAAGGACTGTGGGAAAAGAAGAACGCTTTCACATTGCTGGTTAGACTGCAAACTGATTCAGTCACTCTGGAAAGCAGTGTGGAGACTCCTCAAACATTTAAGGCTGGAACCACCTTATGACCCCATTATCCCACTCCTGGGTGTTTTCCCAAAAAAGTTAGAATTGGCATATTATAGAGATACAGCTTCATTAATGTTTATAGCAGCTCAATTTACTATAGCTCGATTATGGAACCAACCCAGATGCCCCTCACTCGACGAGTGAATTCAAAAATTTTGGTACATATATACGATGGAGTACTGCTTAGGTATTAGAGAAAACAATATTATGGCATTTGCAGCCAGATGGTTGGAGATGGAAAAAATTACGTTAAGTGAAATATCTCAATTTCAGAGACACAAGGGCTGAATGTTTTCTCTCATGTGGAAGCTAGAAAACAACTGGATACAATAAGATAAATGGCTAAGCCAATAATAACCTCAACATGTATGAATTTTTACACAAACAGGGGGAACCTGGGCTAGGATGCTGGGAGACATGGGGAGGGGGGTGGGATGGGAGACAGGGAAAGGGGGAGGGAATAGGAAAGACATCAAGGAGACAAGATGGAGGGAGTATGGGGGAATCAACTCAGAGGGAAACTTCCACGAGAAGTCCATTTAACACAGGGGTTTAATTGGGGGAAACAAGAACCTAAGGGGGGAATCCATGGAATGGCATCAGCCTTGGCTCGCTATGTGAATATACATTTGTTCTTGATTGTTAGACAATGATTCCCTCTTAATTGTAAGTGCATATTAAACAAAGAAAAAAGAGACTTAGATTCCCTAAGAAAAAAAACCTGACACAAGAAAATTATGTTGACTGATTGATAAGAGCAGATTAATGTTCAGACTACGCTTTTTATAAGTACATTAAAATTCAAATAAATTTAACCAATGGTGCTAATTTATAAACTATAGCCAGTTTAATCACATATACAAATCTTTCGAGATTTACCTTTTCTAAACCTTCTGCAGCTTACATATTTTACAACTTGTTTACATTCTTAGTTTTGTCCTCTCTTTTATCTTGGACTTTAGCACAAGAATATTACTTAACCATATAAAATATTTTCTCATCCAGAAGCATGTCTTTTACCTTTTAATTTTTAACACTAAAATATATTTCCATACCTGTAACATTTTTTTCTAAGTTTAGACTCCTTCTTAAATTTATCTTTTGAAACAATCCTTATGAATGTTATCTGTACATTTAATTTATATAACAAATTTCATCACAGAAGAGGGACTAAACAATCTGGCATATACAAAACTATACATTAATCTTTTTTTCTCCCCATATGACATTCAGGCGGTTGGAGCACAGGACATTCTCAAGCTCAGCTCCACCATCATAATGCCATCAACCCCTAAGCAAGTTCCCCACTGTCAACTATAACCAAAGACTCTTTGGGTCTTTTTCTTAGACTGGGCATATTGATCTCAATTGAAGATGCCCTTCCCATCCTTTTCTTTAGGCTTCTTTGAAGACCATTTTGTAGAGGCTGCCAATAAAACACAGGTTGGCTTTAGATTCTGTTTTATTCTTTTCTGGGTGTAGCTGTTTATCCTGTGAGTCTCTTTATGCATTTAGTTCACTGGGTAACTATCATAACAAGAATTGTTTACCCCATGAAGAATATCCTCCCCCACCCTGGCCAAATGGTGCATACTACCAGAACATAAAAGGGAGATCAGTCCTGCCCCCAGGCCACAAATCAACAGTGCTGAAATTCATTGCCATGTCCTTTGCAGACAGAAGCCTCCACGTCCTTCCTCTCCCACACATACAACAAAACAGGCTAGTCAATTGCCAGGCATAAGGGTAATGGTCCCCATTCAAAGTTCCTTTCAAATGTAAAGGCCATCCCCTAAAGCCAATCAGGCGACTCTCCAATCCCATGGGAAAATGGAGGTGAAGATGGACCCAAATGGAAGCCACAGAAAAATTAAGACTCAAAGACTAACAGAGCACATTGCAGTTAAATATAAAATGATGAACCAAGCCAACAGTCCTGGCATCCTTTTTAATATCTGTTCAGCATGGACTCTGATCACTATCTCTATCCAGAAGCCATAAAACCTGTTAGGTTTTCCCTCCCACTACAGGAGCTCCATCTTCTCTCATTTAAATAAACCTTACTTCTTTTAATGAAATGAAATACTTTACTCTTCATACTTTTATCAAGACACAGCTGAAACTTTTTGTATGCATATAGAATTATACCTGTTAGAATTTAAACTACAAGTAACCTGCTTGTAGTTTAAGACACAGAAATTAGCAATATTAAACTCCATTTTGCCCCATTTAACAATTTATAAAATCACATTTAATAGATCAAAATATATGTTACCTTATGAAATTAAAGAATCCAAGAGCACTAAGTTAAGCTTAGCAGTTCATGTTTTAGTATTTTAACTCTGAAAATTATTTAGATGTCTCCTTTAGTAAACTCATTTTGAAGACTAATCCCATTTATAAATGTTAAAACTGATTTACACATTTCTAACTTGTTACCCATGAAAACCAAGGTATCAAACAAATGTAGTTAATATTTTAAGTCAGTTAATCCTGCCAAAGAAAAAATCCTTAGGTGCATTGGACTTTGCACTTAAAACATTTTATAGAAATCAACACTTAGATTGGCTGGCCATAATAATGGTCTACTACATGCTTTGAATATGAGGCTTATTTTAAAATGGAAATTTTTTTCCCTTTTCCACTACCTAACCTGAGGACAGACAACAGGATCACCCCTTCCTAATCCTAGGCTGAGTGCTCTGTCTTTGAGCACACACCCACCATGAGAACCAAGCATTTCAGACTTGGGAGATGTCTACTTCCCAAATGAACAAGTAAAGTACAATTTTCCCACAGGGAAAACCTTAAACAGAGTTATTAAATAGCTTATTTAAAAACCATTTGTTGTCCCTTTTCTTAAAACCATGTCCTCACTACTAAACTGGCATGGGTACAAGGACTGAGCTTTGTATAACATGGCCACCTGGAGAAACATGTGACTCAGCCATCTTTTACTCTTACCAATTTAGATCAACCATATTTGTTAAAGTTTTATTTAAGTTACATGTAATGAAAGACATTGTACTCACTTATCTATAAGCCAGTTTTGATACCATGTATATGATATAGACACAAGCACATACAGACACGCAACATACAATACATAGATTAAAATAGAACCTGTCACAGATTTTTGCAGTATGACCCAGATATGAAAAGGGCCTATATAGTTGGAAACATTAGGAATAGAGTCTATCAGCCATGGTGGATGAGGAAATCAAAGGTTCAGGTGGCCACTCATTCTCCATGGGGAAGATTTACTCTCACCATTACCATTGCTTATTTTCATGCTTAGGACTCTTTAAAGGAAAAGATTTGTACATATGGGATCTTTCTCTAGGCCTAGAATTTTTATTCCCCATTTTTTTTCTTGTATGTTCCTAAAACTAATTTTCTTCCTGTGTACACAATCTCCCTTTATGGGAGGTTTCTTAGGCACTCCAGGCCCCTGTAGACTCAATCCCACTTACTAAGATTTCTTGCATACCTCCGCATCTTGTTTTCTGGGGTATGGTCTTGTGTTTCTGAATAATGCCCCAACATACCTCCCATTTTGGGGAGTTTTCTTGCACTCATGCCTCAGTCACACTCATAAACCTCTGGGATGTCCTGATCACCAAGGGAGTACTTCTCTCTTAAGCTTAAGAATAGATTTTCCTATTTTTATCCATGCATGGAGTTTCCTGGTCACCACAGCACTTGCTTGGGCCCTCTCTCTGTGTTGCCAATCCACTTTGGATTTGGGGCCTTTTGTTGGCTCCAGGTATTGCAGGTTTCTCTTCCCACTCTGAGGCCAACACAAGGCAACAGGACACAACTCCTCTAAGGTTGGAGGGTTCCCCAAAACTCCTAAGTGACATATGGAGTCCCATACCAGGCCCCTAAATTGTTAGAAATATGTTAGAAATATGTTAGAGAGAAGGACAGTGTGTGTGAGAGAGAGAGAGTGAGAGAGACAGAGAGAATCAACTTTTATGGAGTTTCTCACATGGCTTTAGTTGCTCTGACACTTAGTTGTATACGTGGGT
Source organism: Aplodontia rufa (assembly GCA_004027875.1). NCBI lineage: Eukaryota > Metazoa > Chordata > Mammalia > Rodentia > Aplodontiidae > Aplodontia > Aplodontia rufa. The sequence continues at coordinate 21,644 of PVKS010006876.1, read as the reverse complement.
CCTGGGGTTTGAACCCATGTACCTGTGCACACCGGGAAAGAGCTGTAACAACCGAGCCACTGCTCCAGCCCCCAAAATAAAATTTTTAGAAATACTGAGGTGCCATAAGAAAATCAAACACATATTCAGACATGGATGGGCAAGGCAAACTTTACTTCTGACAGAAGGGTATGCTACTAAACCTGGCTAGCAAGTGTGCCTGGGCAGGCAGTTTGCCAATATTTATCCATAATGAAGCCCTTTTCTCTGACTGGAGGAGATAAGGGGTACAATCTATGTAATTGACTAATTTAAAATTGGGGTGGGTTTGGAAAAGGGCTACAGTTGCAATTGGAAAATTTTTAGCGATTTTTAAAATTGCTTCTTTCTGACCACACGGTTCCCTAACTTAATATAACTTCATTAAACATGTGGAATTTATAAGGTTGTTCAAAAATAAAAAATTAAAAAAAAAACATGTGGAATTTAAGTTACAGGAAACATGCTTGACTTGTATTACAGATTTAACTTTAATAGAAAAGAAAATATAAACCTTACAATAATTTCTAAATTCCTCCTACTAGAAAACACTAGGACATGAACACAATTTAATCAATTGTTTTTACCACTTTATAACAAGGATAAACTTTTTTTCCAGTTTCTATTTACATGTTCTTTATTTATGTCTGAGAACTCATCATGATGGTCTTTACTTTCCATATTTCTACTTACATTCTAACCATGATCACTTAAATCTCTAAGAAGATTGACATTTTGTTTACAGCTCTTCCCTTCTTCTGAGCCTTTATCATAGTAGCCATTTATAGTACAGCCACTACCACTTACCCAGCTGTTTTTTTGGCATTTGTTATAGTAGCACCTTAAGTTTCATTACCAATTTCTATCTTAGTCTGTTCTTGTTGCTGTAGCAAAACATCTTTCACTGGATGATTTTTAGATAATACAAATTGATATTTCATAGTACTGAAATCTAGGAAGTCCCAGATAAAAGTGCAAGTTTGATGTCTTGTAAGGTTCTATTCCACATAAACAGCACCTTCTCTGCGTCCTTACATGGCAAAAGAGTGACAGGTGCATATTCACCTGGTGGAAGAGCTAGGGCACTTCCTAAAACTTTTTTTTTTCTTAAGAGAGAGGACAGTGTGTAAGAGAGAGAGAGAGATGGAATCAATTCTTACTGAGTTTTTCACATGGCTTTCGTTGCTCTGACACTTAGTTGTATACATGGGTGGTGGGGTTTGAACCTGTGTAATTGCACATGCCAAGCAAGCACTAACTGCTGAGCCACTGCTCCAGCCCTCCTAAAACCTCTTTTATAAGAGTATTAATACATTCACAAATATGGCATCCTAATGACTTACTTCCCCAAAGGTCCACCTCTTAATATAATAACATTGGGTCTTAAGTTCTGACAGAGTGTTTCGAGGATACACATAAAATGATACCAAAATATCAAGAAAAAAATCACCTAGATTATAGCTAATATATTTTATCAGATAATGCATGGCAATAATTTAAATATGAACATGAGGTGAATATCACATCTTAAAAAGTAAACTAGTTGGAGCTGGAGTGTTGACTGGGCAGTTGTGGTGCTTGCCTGGCATGTGCAAGGACCTGGGTTTGAACTCCAACACCACATACACAACTAAATGTCAGAGCAACAAAAAACAAATGAAAAACTAAATAAAATTGATTTTCTGAGTTGCTGTCTCACTGTCTCTCTTTAAAAAAGAAGAAAAAAATAAAAAGTGATGTAATTGTAATAGTTGTATAAAATTCTAGAAATGTGTTCCTAAGAGAGTACTCCATAAAGCACCGTAACCAGAAAAAGAAAAAGGCAATGATCTTTGGCCAAATAAGTTTGTAAAATGCAATATAATATTAGAATATTAGAGACTATGAGAAATAACAGATAGTGTTAAGAGCATTACAGCATTAGTTTCATGATATTCCAATTTTTGATAAAATATGCACTAAAATATTGAGCCTAAAGAAAAATTCAGCTATAAACCCATAAACACAACTGACCTAAATTTAGAACACATTTTAAATCACTACTTATCTTTCACTATCATTTTTAAATACATTAATCAATATCATACATACTTTTCAATTTTTGAGATTGATCAGCTTTATTTGCTTGAACTTGATCCATGTGTCCTGAGTGTGACTCTAGCTCTTCACGTTTAAAAGTTCCATCTGTATCTTGTTCTACAAAGAAAAAAAAGAGCTTTTCGTAAATTTAACATGAAGATGTGATTGAAACTTATTGTGTCTTAATCTTAAAATTATAATATCTAAAAGTTAGGAAAAGAAAAATTCATCATTACATCAAAGAACAAGACAAAAAATATCTCAACAAATGCAAACAAACAATTTGGCAAGTTTCACATCTATTTATGATAAAAAACTCTTTGAAGTCAGAATTACAGATATACTACTACACATTTACTCCCCTTTTTTTTAAAAGAAAGAAGTACAATGAGAGAGAGAGAGAGAAAGATAATCAATTTTTATTGAGTTTTTCACATGGCTTTCGTTGCTCCAACACTTAGTTGTGTATGGGGGTGCTGGGGTTTGAACCCGTGTACTTGCGCATGCCAGGCAAGTGCTGTAACTGCCAAGCCAGGGCTCCAGCCCCCTCCCATTTCTATCTCATTCTAACAGCTAACACCTCAATTTCCAGTGAGGCACCAAAAGCCAATCCTATTAAAATTATGAAATTATTATTATTTTTGTTCAACATAGTCTTACATATTAGAATCATTGTTACATATGCATGCATACATGAATAGTGACAAAGTCAATTAAGGTCAATCTTATTTCAGGATCTCCCCGCTTCATCCCTTCCCCAAACTCATGTCTCCTCTGCAATACCCCCATGCTGTAATTGGAACTGGGTATACACATGTATATTAATTTTTGAAATGTCTGAGTTTCTTTGCCTGTGTATAGTTTGGCTTCTGATAGGAGTCAAGTGTTCCCAGCTCTATTGACAAGCCCCCTTATTCCTTCCTCCCCTCCTGGCCCCTCTCCCTTCTCCACCCCACCCCTTCATAATCATGTTTCACCGAGCTTATGTGAAATTTCAACTTTGGTGAGTTTATTAATTAAACTTAACTAATTTTCATCCTGTCTTGGATTTTATTCTAGCTTCCACATATGAGAAAAGATATTCAGTTCTTAAGTCTCTGTGTTTGGGATATTTCACTCAGCATTATTTTTTCCATTTCTATCCCTTTGGCTGCAAATACCATAATATCATTCTCTCTAATAGCAGAGTAAAACTTCATTGTATCTATACACCACAATTTTTTTTTTAATCCATTAACCCAGCAAGAGGCTTCTGGTTTGGTTCTATAGTTTAGCTATAATAAGTTGAGCTGCTACAAACATTGTTGTAACTGTGTCCCTGTAGTATACTGATTCTAGCTTATTTGGGAAAATACCCAAGAGTGGGATAGCTGGGTCATAAGATTCAGCCCTAATTTTTTGAAAAGTCTCCACACTGTGTTCCAAAGTGGCTGTACAAGCTTGCAGTCCCACCAACAGTGTGATAGTGTTCCTTTCTTCCCACAAACCTTCCAGCATCTGTTACTGTTTCAGTCTTCATTTTTGCCACTTTGACAGGAGTGAGGTAGAATCTCAGTGAAGTTTTGATTTGCATTTCTATGATTGATAGGGATATAGAACATTTTCTCATATATTTATGGGCTTTTTTGATTTCCTCTGTTGAGAAATTTCTGCTCCTAGCCCATTTATTGATTGGACTATTTGTGTTTTAGGTGTCAAGCTTTTTGAGTTTTTTGTGTATTCTGGATATTAGTCCCCAGTCAGAGGTGTAGCATTAATAGTTTTCTCCCACTCTGTAGGTTCTCTCTTGACACTCTTGACTAATTCTTTAGCTGTGCAGAAGCTTTTCAGTTTAATGATATACTCATTGATTCTTGGCTTTAATTCTTGTGCTATTGGAGTCTTGTTAAGAAAGGAGGTGCCAACACTGATGTGGTGGAGTGTTAATCCTATTTTTTCTTCTAGTAATTGTATAGATGCTGATTGAATTCCTAATTATTTGATCTGCATTGTTTTGATTTTTGTTCAGGATGAGAGAACAAGGTTCTAGTTGCAATTGTATGCATATGGCTGTCCAGTTCGTCCAGCATCATTTGTTGAACAGTATTTCTTTCCACCACACAATATTTTTGCCCCCTTGGTCAAATATCAGATGGTTAAATACTTGTAGGTTTGTCTCGGTATCTTCTATTCTGTTCCACTGGATTTATGTCTGTTTGATACCAATAACATGCTGGGGTTTGTTTTTTTTTTTTTTTTCATTACTATAGCCCTATAGTGTAATTTCAGTTAAGGTATTCTGACACCTCCTATTTCATCTTTCTTGCTTAATAATGTTTTGGCTATTCTAGGTTTCTTGTTATTCCAAATGAATTTGAGAACTGCTTTTTGTATATTCATGAAGATTGTCATTGGTATCTTGATGGGGGATTGTGTTAAATCTGTACAGGGCTTTTGGCAGAATGGACATTTTAATTATATTGATTCTGCCTAACCAAGAAAATCGAATGTTTTCCCATCTTCTTTGGTATTCAATTTTTATATATTCAATAATTTTTCATATTCAATAGTTTTGTTTTTGGCACAATGGCCCTTTTAATTATACTGATTCTGTCTAACCAAGAACATGGAAGGTTTTTCCATCTTCTCAGGTCTTCTCCAAATTACTTTTTTAAAGTTTGATAATTTTTTATCATCTATAGTTTTCATTAGGGGGGGTCTTTTTTATCCTTTGTTAGATTAATACCTTAGGATTTTATTCTTTTTCAGGTTATTGTGAATGGGACGGATTTCTGGATTTCTTCTTTGGCAGAATCACTGCTGGAGTATTGGAAAGCTATTAATTTAGAGTGTTGATCCTGATCTTGTAACCAGCCACTTTACTAAATTCATTTATAAGCTCTAGAAGTCATCTGATAGACAATTTTGGGTCATCTAGGTCAGGAGGATCATGTCAAATAGAGATAGCTTGACTTCCTCTTTTCCTATTTGAATTCCTTTGATTTTCTTCTCTTGTCTGATAGCTCAGGTTAGGCTTTCAAGGATTATACTGTATAAGAGGTGTAAGAGTAGACAGCCTGTGTTGTACCTTAAATTAGTGGAATTGATTTCAATGTTTCTGTTTTAAGAATAATGTTGGATATGGATTTGTCATAAATGACTCATAGAAAAATAAGTATGTTCCTTTGATCTCTATTTTCTGCAGAGTTTTGAGCATGAATGGGTGTTGAATTTTATCAAAGGCCTTTTATGCCACAATTTAGATAATCATATGCTTTAAGCCTTTAATTCTGTTTAAGTGCTGAATCAAATTTATTGATTTGCATATATTGAACCAGCAGTCTTGCATTCCTGGAATGAAGCCCACGTGATCTTGAAGAATTATCTGAGTGATGTATTTTTTTCTTTTTTTTTATTAGTTGAATATGGAGTTACAATTCAGGAGGAATCATTATCAAACAGTCAAGAACAAACGTATATTCAAATAGTTAGCCAAGGCTGATGCCATGTCATCGATGCCCCATTTGGATTCCCTGTGATTTTGTCATTCCCCCAGAAGAACCCATGTTAAATGGACATCTCATGGAGGTCAGAGATCTCCTTCTTAGATGATTCCCCCATATTCCTTCCCTCCAGTCTCCTAGATATCCTTCCTAATCCCTCCCCCCACCCAGCCCCTCTCCCTATGGCTCCAGGTATCCTAGGCAATGATTCCCCAGTTTGTGTAAAAATTCATACATTTTGAGATTATTATTAGCTTAGCCATCTAACATATCGTTTCTAGTTGTATTCTAGCTTCCACAAATGAGATAAAACATTTGGCCCTTGAGGCTCTGAGATTGGGATACTTCACTTAGTATAATTTTTTCCATCTCCATCCATTTGGCTGCAAAAGCCATAATATCATTTCCTCTAATGGCCAATTAGAATTCCATTTTATATATGTACCAAAGTGTTTGTATCCATTCATCGAGTGAGGGGCATCTGGGTTGGTTCCATAGTCTAACTATAGTAAATTGAGCTGTTGTAAACATTGATGAAGCCGTATCTCTATAATAAGCTGATTCTAACTCTTTTGGGAAAGTACCCAGAAGTGGGATAGTTGGGTCATTAGATGGTTCCAGCCCTAATTTTTTGAGGAGTCTCCACACTGCTTTCCAGAGTGACTGAACCAGTTTGCAGTCCCACTAGCAATGTGACAGTGTTCCTCTTTTCCCACAGCCCCCTCCAGCATCTGTTGTTGTTCGTATTCTTCATTTTTGCCATTCTAACAGGACTGAGGTGGAATCCCATTGAAGTTTTGATTTGCATTTCTCTTACTGCTAATGATGTAGAGCATTTTCTCATATATTTATGGGCTCTCTGGATTTCCCATGGTGATAAGTTTCTGTTTAGATCTAGAGCCCATTTATTGATTGGATTATTTGAGAGTTTGGTGCTTAGTTTTTTTAGTTCTTTGTATATTCTGGATATTAGCCCTCTGTCTGAGGTGTAGCAGGCAAAGATTTTTCTCCCATTCTGTTGGGTCTCTCTTGGCACTCTTGACTAATTCTTTAGTGCAAAAGCTTTTTAGTTTAATTGCATCCCATTCATTTATTCTTCACTTTCCTGCTTGCACCAAGGCAGTTTTGGTAAGGAAGACACTGCCGACCCCTATGTCCTGAAGTGGTGATCCTACTTCTTTTTCAAGTAAATTTAAAGTTGCTGGCTTAATATCCAGGTCTTTGACCCATTTCAATTTAATTTTTGTGTAGGGAGAAAGGTAAGGGTCCAGCTTCATTTGTCTACACATGGCTGTCCAATTTGTCTAACACCATTTGTTGAACAGGCTATCTTTCTTCCACTCTATGTTTTTGCCCCCTTTATCAAATATCAAGTAGTTAAAGATATGTGGGTTCATCTCAGAATCTTCTGTTCTATTCCATTGGTCTTCAGTTCTGTTTTGATATCAATACCATGCTGTTTTTTTACTATGGCCCAGTAGTATAATTTCAGGCCTGCGATTGAGATACACCCTACTTCTTCCTTCCTGCAGAGTAATATTTTATCTAATCTGGGTCTCCTGTTATTCCATATGAACTTGAGAATTGCTTTTTCTATATCCGTGAAGAATGACATTGGTATCCTGATGGAAATTGTATTACATCTGTATAGGGCTTTGGGTAGAATGGCCATTTTTATTATATTAATTCTGCCTAACCATGAGCATGAAATGTTTTTCCATCTACTCAGGTCTTCTGCAATTTCTTTTTTTAGTTTTTCATAATTTTCATTGTAGAGGTCCTTAATATCCTTTGTAAGGTTGATGCTCAAATATTTCATTTTTTTTGGAGGAGATGATGAATGGGGGATTTCCTGATTTCTTCTCCTGCGGATTTGTTGCTGGAGTAAAGGAAAGGTAGTGATCTACTGGTGTTGATCTTACAGCCAGTCACTTAGCTGAAATTGCCTATAAGCTCTAGAAGTTTTCTGGTCGAGCTTATTGGGTCTTCTAGGTATAGAATCATGTCATGAGCAAATAGAGACAACTTAAATTCCTCTTTTCCTATATGAATTTCTTTGATTTCCTTGTCTTGCCTGATATCCCTGGCAAGGGTTTCAAGGACTACATTGAACAAGAGTGGGGAAAGTGGAAACCTTGTCTTGTTCCTGAATTCAGTGGAAATGTTTTCAGTCTGTCTCCATTGAGGATAATGTTGGCTATGAGACTGTCATAAATGGATTTAACATAGTTAAAGTATCTTCCCTTGATCCCTATCTTCTCCAGAGTTTTGAGCATAAATTGGTGTTGAATTTTATCAAAGGCCTTTTCTGTGTCAATTGAGAAGATTATATGATTTTTGTTTTTAATGCTGTGCATTACATTTATTGATTTGCATATGTTGAACCAGCCTTGTTTTCCTGGAATGAAGCCCACTTGATCATGATGTATTATCTTTTTAATGTACTTTTGGATCTGATTAGCTAGAACTTTATTAAGGATTTTTGCATCTATGTTCATCAGGGAAATTGGTCTGTAGTTTTCTTTTCTTGATGTGTCTTTGTTGGATTTTGGTATCAGTGTAATATTTGCTTCATAAAAAGTGTTTGGGAATGCTCCCACCCTATCAATTTCATGAAAGGGCTTATAGAGGACCAGTGTTCACCCTTCTGTGAAAGTTTGGTAGGATTCTGCCAAATATCCATCTGGTCCTGGGCTTTTCTTTTTTGGAAGAGCTTTGATTGCAGTTTTGATTTCACTATCTTTGATAGGTTGATTTACATTTACAATGTTCTCCTGTGTTAATGAGGGGATTTAGTATGTGTCCAAGTACCTGTCCATGTCCTTCAGATTATCAAACTTGGCAGAGTACAAATTTTCAAAATAGGTTCTGATAATCTTCTGGATTTTGGTTGAGTCTATGGTGATATCACTGTTTTCATCTTTGATTTTATTGATTTGCTTCACTTCATTCTTTCTTTTGGTGAGGTTGGCAAGGGGTCTGTCAATCTTGTTTATTTTTTCAAATAATCAACTCTTTGTTTTGTTAATAATTTGTATTTTCTTTTTGTTCTCAATTTCATTGATTTCAGCTCTGATTTTAGTTATTTCCTGTCTTCTATTAGCTTTGGGATTGGATTGTTCCTCTTTTTGCAGGCATTTGAGCTGTAGCATAAGGCTATCATGTGGGCTCTTTCTAGATTTTTGATGTATGCACTCAGTACTATAAATTTACCTCTCAAGAATACCTTCACACTGTCCCAGAGATTTCAGTATGTTGTTTCCTCATTCTCATTCAATTCCAAGAATTTCTTGATTTCTGCTTTCATTGCCTCTATTAACCATCCTTTGTTTAAGAGGGAAATAATCAACTTCCAAGTATTTGAGTAGTTTCTGTTGTTTCTCTTGTTGTTGATTGCTAAGATTATAGCACTGTGGTCTGACAGAATACATGAGATTATATTCACTTTTTTGTATTTGTTAAGATTACCTTGGTGAACCATGACGTGGTCTATTTTAGAAAAGGATCCATGCACTGCTGAGAAGGTAAATTCAGCTGACTTAGTATGGAATATTCTGTAGATGTCTGTTAAGCCAGATTGATTAATAGAGCTGTTCAGATTGGAGATGTCTTTATTGATTTTTTCGTTTTCATGAACTGTCTAGTGTTGATAATGGTGTATTGAAGTCCCTCAGTATTATTGTGTTTAGATCAATGAGGGGATTAATATCCTTAAGTATTTTTTCCATATATTTGGGGGGGTTGAAATTGGGGGCATAGATGTTAATTATCATTATATCTTCTTGATGAACTGTCCCTTTTAGTATGATAAAACGTCCCTCTTTGTCCTTTCTGACTAGTTTTAGCTGGAAATTAACTTTATCAGAAATTAGGATCACCATGCCAGTTTGCTTTTATGGACCATAAAAGCCTGGTAGACATTTTGGCAACCTTTCACTTGACTGTGTCTATTTTTGAGTGTTAAGTGTGTCTCCTGTAGATAACATATTGTTGGATTTTGTTTTTTGATCCAGTGAGCCAGTCTGTGTCTTTTAATTGGAGCATTGAGACCATTCACATTCAGAGTTAGAATAGATATGGGAAACTGAGTTTCAGACTCTGACTATTACAGAGTTTTGAGTCATCTTTAAAGTCATTTGGTGTGTAATGTGGTTATTGATTCATTCTTGTTTAAGGGTTTAGGGTATTTTTAGCAATTTCTTCTGAATGAAGAATATCCTTGAGAATATTCTGTAGTGAAGGCTTTGTGTTCATGTATCTTGCTAACTTGAGTTTATTATTGAAGTATTTAATTTCCCCATCAATTTGAAGCTGAGTTTTGCAGGGTATATTATTTTTGGCTCTAGACTGCTATTTTTCAAAGCTTGAAAAATATTGTTCCAAGCTTTTCTTGTCTTCATTGTTTGATCTGAAAAATCCATAGTGATCCTAATTGGCTTGCCTCTCAATGTGATTTTGAGCTTTTCTCTAGCAGCTTTTAGAATTCTCTCTTTAGTTTCTCTGTTATTCATTTTGTAAATGATATGTCTTGGTGAATTTCTCATTTGAATAGGCCAGTTTGGTGTTCTATAAGCATCTTGGATGTGATATTCCAGGTCAATTGTAATGTGAGGGAAGTTCTCATCTATGATTTCCCTTAAAAGATTCTTAATGCCTCTTGTTTGCTATTCAGAGTTTTCATCCAATCCAATGACTCTCAGGTTATTTCTCCTCATCTCGTCAAATATTATTTGGTAGTTCTGGTCATGTATTGTAGGTTTCTTCTCTTGTCTATCCTCCTTGAACTCGCCATTGCTTAGCCTATCTTCATTATCTGATGTACGTTTTTCAAGACCTGAAGTTATATTTTCAGTGGAGTTTACTCTGGTGTTAGTATCTCCCAGTGAAAATTCGATTTGGTTGACCATGTTTTTCAATTCTGATAGCTCTGCTACATCTCTTTTCAGGGTGTTTATAGAGTTGATATTTCATCTCATGGAACTGCTCCCTTATTTCCTTATAAAAGTTGTCTCTCATGTCTTGAAATTGTTCTCTGATCTCTTTCCTTAAGTCTTCTTTCAACTCTTTGATTGAGTTACTAATCATAATGTTGATACAATTTCTTTGGTTTTCATCTAGGGCCCCAAACATGGAGTCCTTGGGTGGAGAGCTGTGAGGTTGAGGGGGGAAGTTATTTCCCCTTTTCCTCATTTTCAGAAATACGGGGTGTGTCTTGAAGATAGACTATATTGCTCTTGTTGGGGTAATTGGAGCTTCTTATGGTTTTGCTTCATTGGGATGGGGTGCTATTTGGGCAGCCCAGACCTATATAGGTGCCACTCCAATCAGTGAGAACTTGAGAGCCTGTAGGTGCATATACTAGACAGTTTCAACTAAAACAGTTATGATGATGATTAGCACCTACAGGAGAAGTTTTCTTTGAGAGAGCTCTCATGATATATTATGATAGCAAGCAAGTACCCATTTTGAAGAATGTCTCTTTCTTCAATTAGCAGGGCCTCTGTAAGTAGGGAGAAGAAATGACTAGGAAGCCAAGGTGGTGAATTGGGGAGGTAGATTAGAATACCTGACTTCGAATAAAGAGAAACAAGGGATTGAGGGGAGTAGGTTATTCAATTAGGAATAAGGAAAACATAGAAATGGGGTGTGGGTGGGGTAAAGACTTTGGGTGAGAATGAGAGAGAACAGCTTATATTTAGGAATTGCCAGAGTACAGGGGAAAAAGAGGTTAGTATGGGGCATGGTTCTCTTCACCCAAAGGAGACTGAGGGCTATTTTGCTATCAGGAAATGTTTTACTGGTTGGAGCCCAATGCTATAGAGACAGCAGCCAAGTTCAAGAAGACACAGAGACAGTAAGAACCAACCACCAATACATACACACAGAAAAATATGTACATCCACAAACACCAAATTCAATAATAACCATAAAGTAAAAAAGGATTAAATAAAAAAAACCCCAAAAACCAAAAACATTAAAAAGTTAAAAGTTAAACAAGTTAAAAATTAGACTGCAGCAGGATTCCCCTTAAAAAAAAGTTGGGAAAATTCTGATTTTTTGCCCCTTAGGTCAGTGTGTACCATGGGGGGAATGTGTTCAAATCTCACATCTAGGTGGGGACTCTTCACAATTGAGTTTGTCGGGGGAGATTCAGTTTGGTTATCTCCAGTGGCCTGGTTTTTCCTAGAGGATCTCCTCAAAATTTTCTGTTGCAAACGGGTAGAAGATCCTGCCCTCTCCCACTTCTTGTGAGAAAAGAATTCAGCACCCCCTGAGATGCATTCCTGGGCTGATTATTTTCTGCCTGTCCACACTCCTGATCTTCTTGAGCCGTGGGCCCAGAAGCTGTAGGCAGTCTAGTAGATCCTAGTGTAGTGTGTGGGACTCTGACTGTTCCACAGAGAGTGGCCAGACTGAAACTCACTTCCCTGGGATCACTGATGACCCACTCTGGATGTCTTATGATCTTCAGAGGCCCCAAGAGCTGCTCTGTGGGATTGACATGGTCCCATCAAGGGAAGACAAGACATGTGTGAGGGAGGGTCCAGGCTGTGCCAGTGTTTATGTGATTCCCAATTGCAAGCTCTAGGGGCCGTCCCACCTGAACACTTCAGGACCTTTGAAGACTTGGCAAATCGCAGAGCTCAGAGGCTGAAGGAGAGCCCAGGCTTCCCCTTTTGCTCAAAAATTCCTGAGGATGATGTCAGACCCTGCCTTGTTAGAGTGTTACAGGCAGCTTTTGTTGAGGCTGAGGCAGGTGGTCCCCTTGGGAAGGAAATGCCCTACTGTGCCAAGATCTGTTCACAGACTCCTCCTGTTCAGCCATGTAAGAGGACGGGCAGGAGGTCATCGCCTGTGAGACCTGTGAGCTGGAGAGGGAATTCACAGTTCCACAGAGGCCCCTGGGCAGATGGCCAGGTCATGGGGCGGTGAATTCTGCTTTTCTGTCCTGGAGACTGAGGTCCCAAGTCCGTACTTATATGATAGGTCTGGTTTCAGTTGATGAGCGAGTGACCAGCCCCACCCTCAGGGAGACCTCAAAATGGTGGGCGGAGCTGGTGGGCTGCAATGGATTTGCATCTGTAGGTTCACAATTGTGAACAATTAAGTGAAAGAGCTTGAGACTCAGCTCTTGCAAACTGTGAGCACCGGTGAAAAGGTGTTGCCCGCTGTGACTGAGTTAGAATACTTGTGCTATTTCCTCTCCTCCGGGGTACCTCCCCTCCCCCCGGCTGTGGGGCTGATTGAGCAGGTGAGACAAACTCATCGTTTAGATTCATTAATGCAAAGCTCTTTTCCTTTGGTGTTAAAAAATTAGCGAGGGAGGTAATGCTCTCCCACACTGAGAGCTTGGTCCTATCATAGGATACTGCCTCTGCTCCTGCAGTGTGAAGTAATTCTTAGGACCATCTTGGGGGTCACTGGTGGTGGGGTGGTAGTCATGTTCCCGAGCCTCTTTGTTGATGTATTTTTGAATATGTTTTTTTTTAGAACTTTATTAAGGATTTTTGCATCTATGTTCATCAGTGATATTGGTCTGTAATTTTCTTTTTTTGATGCATTTTTGTAGGGTTTTGGTATCAGGTTTATGTTTGCCTCATAACAAGCATGTGGGGAGGTTACATACTTTTCAATTTCATGGAATATTTTACTAAGGAGAGGTGTTAATTCTTCTGTAAAGGTCTGGTAGAACTCTACTGAGAATCCATTAAGTTCTGGGCTTTTCATTTTTGGAGGCCTTTGATTGCTGATTCAATTTTGCTACATGAGATTGGTTTGCTTAGATTTTTAATATCCTCCTGTGTTAATCTGAGAATGTCACATGTGCATAGGTATTTATCTCTATCTTCCAGATTATCAAACTTAAGGTGTTTAGTTTTTCAAAATAAGTTCTGATAATCCTCTGGATTTTGGTTGAGTCAGTAATGATGTCTCCAATTTTGTCTTTATTTTTGTTGATTTGTTTCACTCTATTCTTCCTTTTGGTGAGGCTGGCTAGGAGTCTATCAATTTTATTTAGTTTTTCAAAGAACCCTCTGTTTATTTTGTTGATTCTTTGTACTTTTATTTTGTTCTCAATGTCATTGATTTCAGATCTGATCTTGGTTAATTCCTGCCATCTGCTAGATTTAGGACTGGATTGTTCCTCTCTTCATAGGGATTTGAATTTGATCATAAGTTTATTTATTTGGTCTCTTTCCAATGTTTGATGGAGGCATTCAATGCTATAAGTTTACCTCTTAAGAATGCTTTCATAATGTCCCAGAGGTTTTGATATGTTGTGTCATCATTCTCATTGCTTTCTAAGAATTTCTTGATTTCTGTTCTCATTTCATCTTTGATCCCTTGTTCATTTAAGAGGGTATTATTCAATCTCCATGTATTTATGTATTTTCTGTTGTTTTTCTTACTGTTAATTTCTAAGATAATACTGTTGTTGTCTGACAGGATACGTGGGATTATATCAACTTTTTTCAATTTGCTAGATTACCTTTGTGGAGTAGGATTTGATCTATTTTGGAGAAGGATCCATGTGCTGCTGAGAAGGTATACTCAGCTAATTTGGGATGAAATATTCAGTAAAAGTCCATTGAGTCCAACTGATTGATAGAATTGCTTTGGTGATCTATTATTCTTAGTGGTGTATTAATGTACTCCCAGTATTATTGTGTTGAAGTCAATAAGTTATTTAATGTACTTGAGTACTTTTTCCACATATTTGGAAGGACAGCAATTGGGAGCAAAAATGCTATCATTATATCTTCTTGATTTTGTGTTCCTTTTACTATGATGTAATGACCTCCTTTATCACATCTGACTCATATTTTGTCAAAATTCACTTTGTCTGATATAAGGATCACAACACCAGCTTGTTTTCTTGGGCTATATACTTGGTAGGTGTTTTGTTGAATTTTCATTTTCAATCTCTCTACTTTTGGCTGTGGTATGTGTTTCTGGTAAGCAACATATTGTTGGATTTTGTTTTTTGATCCAGTCTGCTAATCTGTGTCTTTTGATTGGGGCATTGAGTCCATTCATGTTCAGTGTTAGAATACATATGTGATTTTGGTTCCCTGTCTTTGCTATCCTTGCTTTATTTTGTACCATCTTGCATCTTGGATATCTTTTTTTTTCCTTTCTCTTTTCTTTTTTAAGAGAGAAGGACAGTGAGAGAGAGAGAGAGAGAGAGAGAGAGAGGAGACAGACAGAGACAGAAAGAATCAAGTTTTATTTAGTTTTTCACATGGCTTTCATTGCTCTGACACTTAATTGTGTATGTGGGTGCTGGGGTTTGAACCCATGTACTCGCACAAGCCGGGCAAGCATCTTAACCACCGAGCCACCATTCCAGCCCACATGTTGGATATCCTTAAGTGAGTTATGTTTTTATTGACTTTCCTCTATTTATGGGATTTGGGAGTTGTTAGCTTGTTCCTCTGTTTGAAGTTTGTCTTTGAGTATTCTCTGTAGAGTTGATTTTATGTTCATGTATGTTGCTAGTTTGTTCTTTTTATCGAAGCATTTTATGTCCCCATCACATTTAAAGCTAAGTTTTGCAGTATATAACTTTTTTGGAAATTATTTTTGTTTAATATTTGAGAAATATCATTCAATGCTCTCCTGGCCTTTATTGTCTGAGTTAAGAAATCCACACTAATTCTTATTGCTTTGCCTCTAAATGTGATTTGGTGTTTTTCTCTTACTGCATTTAAAATTCATTTCTTGATCTCTCTGTTATTCATTTTGTATATGATGTGTCTCAGTGAGTTTCTTATTTGGTTAGGTCTATTTGGGGTCTTATAGTCCTCTTGAATTTGAATTTCTGGATCAATTCAGATATGTGATAAATTTTCTTTGGATATCTCATTCAGAAGGTTCTTTACGTCATTCATTTGTTGTTCTATGTTCTCCTGTATCCCAATTGCTCTCAGGTCATTTCTTCTTATCTCATCCCATACTTCTTGAAAGTTCTGATCAAGCTCCATAAACTATTTTTTTTCTTGTCTATGCTTGCATTCAAGACTACTCAGCGTGACCTTCATTATATGATATTTATTCTTCAAGAGCTGAAGTTCAGTTTTCTACTGTTTACTCTGATACTGGTATCTTCCATTCAACTTTTAATTCAGTTTACTGTGTTTTTCTATTCTATGAACTCTGCTATGTCTCTTTTCAGAATGTCTAGCTCTTTATCAAAGTGACTCTTAGCTCCTGCAATTGCTCTCTTATTTCCTTCCCTACATCTTCTTTTAATTCTGTTTTAATAATCAGATTATTGATATTTTTTTCTAGGTTTTCATCCAGGACCCTATCTGTGGACTCCTTGGCTGGGGAGTTGTTGATTTGAGGAGAACTGCTTCTCTTTTTCTTCATTTTGGGGATGGGGTGTTGGGCCTGTTAGCCCTTTGGTTATTTTATTTTGGGGATCTTGATGAGTTGTGGGGTTTTTGTCTCCTTGGTAACTTGGGCTGGGTGCAATTTGGGAAGTTGAAATTAACAGCAGGCTCTCCAATCTACAGTTATGCAATTTCTAATATCTGACAAGATAAAGCAAAAGAGACGATATGAGCAGCCAATGGGTAACCTACCAATTTTCTTCCTTCTGAAACTGTTACCATGTTAATTACCACTTATGAGCAGAATGGTAGGATTAGTATCTTTGGTTACAACATTATTAAGCATCACATTATAACTAGATTAAAAGCAACCAAGCATTATCAAATTTGGTATTCATATCAGATTTCCGTTAAGAACCTTGATAAGGATGAACAGACAATATGGTTAAAGCATATAATAGTGTTGAACTGCTTAATCTGTTCCTTTTGTAGTCAATGCACCATTAGTTATCACCAATAATGAGACAGAAAAAGTTAGGCAGTTCAGTGTAGGCAGAGCAATGTGGGTTGATAAGGAGATCATCTTTCCTGAGAAGGCAAAGACATCCCCCAATGCTAATGAGGGTCTGACAAGATAGGCCCAGATGCAAACACTCCCTGCTGCTAAGCAAGGAAACACATTCTTTCTATTGGCGCCTAAGGCATGGATCAAAGACTAGACCAGAATTCCCCCACACCTGTGTGCTAGGTGCAGGGGCAGGGAAGCAGTGACCAATCCAGGAGAGGTGGTCATATAAAAGGGGCAAACCTCACTGCCTCATTGGCTCTGTCCCCTTCCCCCACTCTGGGGGAAGTCTGCTCTTTTCCCTGCGCTTTACTTTCTATAATAAAACTTGTATACTATGCTTGCCTCTGTGTCCCTCAGTTTCATTCTTCGACTCCAAGAGGACATGAGACATGAATCCAACATCCACATCACTGGCATCAATACTATGTGATTAGTAATTATCTCTAGATGAAGCAAATTGATGTTAAGCTTAGGAATATCTGAAAGTAAAGAACTGAGTAGGAAGGAAGACAGTCTTGTGAGTATAAAACCAGAGCAGAGTGTGGAATGAGTATAGATATATTGTAGGAATATTCTGATTATCAAACATAGAAAGTAAAAATGAAAAAACAAACAAAATTTTAAAAAAGAAAAGCGAGAGAGACAGACAGAAGGAGAGACTGGGAATGATGTTGGGGGGGGTGAGCTTTAGAAGAATAGGGTTTGGCTCTTGCCAGAGAATAGGAAAAATGTGGGTAACACAGAAATGGACTATGCCTCTGGTGGTGTGGCATGTATTAACATTTACATTAAAGCAAGTATTCACAGGAAAGGTATGAAATAAGTAAGTAGAAAGAAGAAACAGTTCTACAGCAACAACACTTACTACACACACACACACACAAATTAAAAATTAAAAAATTCAAAGTCTTATGTATGGCCGTGAAGCAGTCCTGCTGATCACCGGTAAGTCTGACCAATTATCTTGGAATGTCTGGTGGATTGTGACTCAGGAGGGGTATGGGAAGGGTTTGCCCTCAGGGAACTCTTTCACTCCCTGATCCAATTATCTCTGGTTTAACTGTTCTGCAGCCTACACTGGCTCTAAGCTCTCATTTCCTGTTCAGTTGAATTTGCCCTGGGGTCATAGGGAGATCTGGGAGATGGTAATGAGGGTTCCCACATTGCCTGTATGCTCAAAATGGCTGCAGCCCACACTGCTTAGGGGTTGGAAGGGAGGACAATGTTCTCTTCTCCAAAGCAGAGATGCCATGGAGTTCTCCTAGTTCAAACACAGAGCAGAGCTCCTGTTTGCAGTCTGCCCATTCATAGCAGAGTATACGATCCTGACAGGATTGTGGGGAAATCTGCCTTAGATTCCCAGCACTGTTTTCCTGCCTGTGTGTCAGAAATCACTACAATCTGACCCCTTCATATATGAGAGGGGGAGTCTGCCCCCCTCTTCTGCAGCAGACATGCCAAGAGGATCTGCTTTCAGCCCAATATACACCTTTTCTAGGTGCAGTTGGGTCTCTGTGTGACCATGGCTAAAGAGATCAAACTGAGTCAATCAGCATCTCACCCACTGCTATACTGATTGAGCGGCAAGGGTGGTCCCTGGCAAAAGGCTGGGTCTGAATTTGTTCTTCTTTTCCCAAGTGTTCAAGTCACTGTGATCTCCCTCTGATCTGTACTGTGTTCATCAGATCTTTTCCAATACATGCATCTTGCAGGAAGATAGCATTTCTGTTGATTCTTCCTTTGAGATCAAGGAAGAGTGCTCAGGCATGACTTGCATGCAGTCCTCCATTTTCCACCTTTATCGTTATTTTTTTACAGTTACCTACTTCTAGTAAAGTGGTATTATGAAGGAGAAATATAATAAAATAGGAATTATCATGATTTTCTGTAACTATTTGTCCGGTCCCGGCCGGCAGGGACCGGACAAAGCATTCAACTAGACCCATTTGCTCTTAAGTTCTCCAAGCTCTTTATTTCTCCCTTTACCACGGCTAAAAGCCTCCAGGCGCTTCCCACCTTCCCTCTCTTAGAGTCAAGGCCCTTAAGGCATTACATTCAGAGTCAAGGCTATTCACATTCAGAGTCCTTGTTTCTATTGCCGTACCAGAGTCTCTGTTTCTGCAGCCGAGGCTCTTACTGCCTGCATCTTCTGCTGCTGCTGCCTCTCTGACTCTCTCAGGCAGCAGGCGGTGGTCTCTCAGGCAGCTTTGCTCCTGGCTGCTGCTTGCTGTTTCCATGCTTCTTCTCTGGCTGCTTCAGGACAGGGCTGCTTCCTTGCTTGCTTGCTTGCTTGCTTGCTTGCTTGCTTGCTTGCTTGGTTCTGGACAGGGCTGCTTCTTCTTTGGCTGCTTTCTCCTTGGGCCGCTGGCTCTACCTGACTAGCTGCTACTCTATTTATCCATTACAACAGCCAATAGGGATATAGTGAAACACGTTTATCCAATTGTACCAATGAGTGACCAAATAGCTTAGTCCTGCGGTCAGGCATTACGTCACTAAGGAAAATACAAGCCAGCTGGGTCAGAGTTGTTTACCACCAATTCTTCTACAAGCCAGCTGGACCTCATGTTGGGGGATCCCCAACAACTATTGTATGACTAAACATATTTGTTAGGTTTATCATGTAGATATTTGGCTAAAAATTTAATTTGAAATTTAAAGCAATATATATGAATCAAAGGGATTCTACATGTCCAGTCACTAATTCTGGGTACAGAGTTAGTGAATATTTTTAACAAGATAAATATTGTAATGTAGCCCATCCCCAAATTATTCAATCATTTTATAGTATGCACCTACCTATAACATTGAGATTTACTTCCTTGCACCTTTTTTTTTAAAGAGAGAGAAAGACAAAATCAAGAAAGAGAATCAATTTTATTTCATTTTTCATGTGGCTTTTGTTCCTCACTTTGCTGTGTATGTGGTGGTGGAGTTTCAACCCATGTACTTGTGCATGCCAGGCAAGTGCTGTAACCACTGAGCCAATGCTCCAGACCCCCCTCACATTCTTCTTAATTGATTTTATATAACTTTATTATTTTATGAATAACTATATTTGAATTAAATTCTTTTTATTATTAATGTAAATTTATCTGATGAATAATAAATCTATTTACTTTTCTCTTGAAAGAAATATATTCGTTTGGCCAACATTTCTTTTTGTCATTAGTCTTTTCTTTTTTCACCATATGAGAACCAACATATTATGTGGTGGTGATTAATTATCAGTTATTTTATTATGTTCTTGTCAGTGCCATAATATATAGGAAGGTGGTTATTTTTCCTTAACAAATCTGTGTTAACCACTTTGCTGATCACTCATATTATGTATTAAATTGACTCTTCCACTTATTAATGGTATAAATCTAATTATCTGTATGCAATAATCATATACATTTATAACAGGTTATTTTTCTTTTTTCATTACATTGATTAGATATCTTACATTTGATTTAGCAATAAAAACAATTTTATCTCAATTCCAACTTTAATTGTAATTTTATTTTACAATGAAATATAGCAATGGGACTATTTGTTTCAATTTTTTTATTTTAATGAAAGTATAGTGATTGAATTGACATTTATTGTCCAGAGAACATTTATTTTTTTCTCCTTACCCTACCTCTCCTCTCCCCCTACCCCCATGTTTCATGTTTTAAAAATCAATAACTGACATATATATGCAAAAAATGAAACATAAAAATAAACAAGAAAACATATGAATGACCTTTCTTTTTATCAGTTTATCAACATTTTTTTGTCACTAATGATCTGAACATGGGGAACATACCATCTTCTACATGATTATTAAGGTAACATAAAGACAAATAATTCAATCAGAATTTTTAAAGATTTTGTCTAGTTTTCTTGGTGTGACAATAGTAGGGAGAAGTGCCAAATTATCTGGGTTTGAAATTCATGTCAATTTATGTGAATTTAGACAAGTTACCTCTTGTCTCACTCTCATCTCTTAGAGGATGATAACAATAGTATTTCCCTCAGTCTTTCTTTGTGAATTACTTATTTCTTGTTTTATAAGAATCATTCAATTAATAATAACTGCTTGCTATTATGATTAATGTCTAGATATAAAAATCAAAACTAGTTTCAAAGGCATTTGTCACCACATTGCAAACTTAATTCTTTTCAGTAAGAATATATGATTTAAATTTTTTGCTAATATCACACATACTAACTCTTTCCCTCTTGGGTGATTTTGCGTTTCTTAATTTGAGGATGATCTTTTGATTTTGAATCTTCTGGCAAAGGGTTTTTACCAGCCATTGGAACCAACACTGGATATATAAAACACATGTTTGAAATATGTTTGAAGTGAGGCATATATCTACTCTAAAAACTTGATGAAATACAAGGAATATTTCTCTCTTCATTTTTAAAGATAATTTCCAATATTAAATTGCATACTACCATTTAAGCTCTTATAAATTGTAATAAAATTAGCAAGCATGTCTGAAAAAAAAGTTGGTGACCTAAAAACACAAGTTGACATCCCTCTCCTTCATGCAACTCAA
Organism: Aplodontia rufa; assembly: GCA_004027875.1. NCBI lineage: Eukaryota > Metazoa > Chordata > Mammalia > Rodentia > Aplodontiidae > Aplodontia > Aplodontia rufa. The sequence continues at coordinate 625 of PVKS010006876.1, read as the reverse complement.
ATTTTTGGAAAAATCTTTTTTTTTTTTTTTTTGGAAAAATTTTTATATAATAAAAAACTGGGAGTAGTCTCATAACAAAATAGGTTAAAAAGTTCTCATTAATTATTTCTTATTCTACCACCCTCCTTTTTCCTCTAGAATTATATATAGTAAACATTGGTGGTGAACAATGTATTAGATTACAGGTAAGACCAAATTTATATTACTCTGAAATTACATGGATCCTAATGGAACCTAAGTTTGCCTTAAATTGGAGATACAGTGTCAATATCTGTATTAAGAACAAAGTAAAGATGTTAAAAGGGAAAAGAGGTAGACTGAGAAATTATGATTCATTTTGCCCTCCGGATTCCTTCTCCAACTGTGTTAGTCAGCTTTTCGTAACCAAAATACCAGAAACAACTTAGAGCAGGAAAAGTTTATTTTTGTTTCACGGTTTCAGAGGTTTAGTCCATGGTAAGCCAATTCCATTGTTTTCTGCCTGAATGAGGTAGAACATCATGACAGAAGGGTATGGTAGAATAAAGCTGTTCATCTCATGGCATCCAGGAAGAAAAGAATGTAAGAGAGGGGCAGGGGACAAGATAAAGTACAATGGCTTACCCCTAGTGACTTACTTCCTCAA